>MU770395.1:40515-53204 GCA_026770625.1 Nicotiana glauca | reverse complement strand
CCTGAGTGTAATACTTGGGTTTTATTTGCAACGTCCGCAGAATCCTATATAGAGGATACACTTTGGGCGTGATCACTAACCGTATACAAATGTCGAATTAATATTTTAAAGCTTTTATGATAAGCTAATGTTTCTTGCGGTTTTCGATTTCGGACCTATTCTGAATAATATTAAATACTAGCCACTAGGGAAAGGCCATTTTATTTTATTGCAACGCTCAACATCTATCATTGGAATTCTCAACTACTCTACTGGTCGATTGCTAGCTTAACCGTATTCGAATCATAATTGCGCAGCTAATTAGTTTTATTCTATGAAACTGATCTTATAACCCTAATGACTTTGTGAGAGGCTAGACAAAATGTGTGAGAGATTTGGGAGGGTTGCTGAAGCTTGAGGTTATTATCACCTACTTTTCTCTTTGTTATTTGGGATAATGAATATGATGGCGGATCTACCTTTAAAGGTATGGGCACTGAAACACCAAATGGCTTTGATCAAATTGTATTATATATTCATAGACAATACCTAAAAAAATTCAATCATCGACCATGATCATCCATTTTGATCATGTTTGATCATTTAGAATATCCGCTACTAATGAATGGGAAGACCATGCAATATCATTCAAAATTTACTGGATTCAGTGGCATTCCTAAACCTCCCGTGAATATAAACACCCTTTTGGACCATAGGGGTTATATTTGAATCAAACAATGCACGTTATACCTTTCATTACATAGAAACACTACATAAGTTTCTCTTTAATGTATATTTTCTTCTTTTTAAAAGGTAAAATGAGAGAGGACAACATTTAAAATCATACCTTTATCCAATATTTTAAATTATTCATTTTATGGTCAACTTATTTGAATTTTTCCACCTAAGCACTTGCGTTCATTTTTTAATTCAAGTATACATTGTCTTTTATTTACAAAAAATTACAAAATTTCTTTAATCTTGTTTGCTTGAATTAGCAAATTTTCAATTCTTCTATTTATATCATCAACTCCTCCTTAAAACCCTATAAGCCATAGGCAGAGAAAAGTCAAATTCAATCACCGAGCAGAGTACTTTTGTATCCTCTGTATCTAAAAACCAAGAACATCAAAAAGTCTTGTGTCTACTTTGTCCTTTTCAACGACACACAAATTCGATCGAAGTACAGCATCTTTGTTTCTTTTTTATCTGGGGTTTCGATTAGTTAACTTTGTTATATTCATCGATTTCCTCAAAAGGGTCAACCTCATATTCATCGAGATGCTGACCATTAGAAAGAAAATGTGGATGTTTTCTTACTAGTTTTTGTGTTCCCCATAATTAGTTTAAAAACTGCACATTTTTATCTTTTTCCTTTACCTCTTCTATGGCAGTTATGTTCACAACTATCACAAAAACCACCACTTTGTCTGCCGTCAAGATTTGCTCATATTTCAAGATTGCCCCTCGAATGATCTCTTTCTGGTTTGCTCCTACAACTCGACCTCCTGGAGCTGACCCTTAGATTTTTCTGCATTTTTATATTGTGTCATTCAGTTGTTTTTAACACAAAAGTCATGGTAGTGTCAAATTTGCTATTGAATCCTAGTGGTTAAAAATCGTTGATTTGTAACGTAAGGTTGTTTTTGATATGTGAAATATAGCGAAGTGGTTTGCAATAGTCAATAATAAACTACAAGAAAAGATATAAAGGGATTGTATTGGTGTGCATTAATTTGTTAGAATGAACTGTCAAATTTCTGGGAATTTAGGTGGATTTTATGAGAATGAGTCAAAAGGGGTTTCACAAAGTCTGGTGTTGGATAGTGAGAAGGGTGAATTGGTGAAGGCTAGTGGAAGAGTTGGGAAAAAAACTGGAAAATCAGAGGGGAAAAGTATTGCTGCATTGAAGAGCCATAGCGAGGCAGAGAGACGGAGAAGGGAGAGGATCAATGCTCATTTGGCCACACTTCGAGATCTTGTGCCATCCTCTGACAAAGTAAGTTCTCCCTTTCTGTTGATAAAAGAGAGTAAGAATGATAGTAGTAACTCAGGTTTTAGATTACTTGTCTGGTGTATGAATTGTACAACTTAGGTGAAATTTGGCTCCTAATTATGTTGTTTCTTATCTGATCATGGTATTGCACCTGATAAAAGATGTAGAAAATGTCTGTAGTATTTTAACATGTTGTATCAGGTAAACTGTCTTAATTTTCAGATTACTAATCACATGTTTCATTTATGTGCCTGTAACTACCATTTTAAGATTTACATAGATGTGCAGTCAGCAGTTAGTATTCATTTGCTTCTTTCTGTTTCCTTCCTCCATTATTCGGCTATGTGAAGTTCACCATGTTTTGTTTGGATATGGTCCTTTCATCAATGTAAATGTTTCTGGAATAAAGGTCAAAGTTCTTTCCATCCCTGTATTAAAATGGCAGCCCGGTGCACTAAGCTCTCGCTATGCACGGCGGTCAAGGAAGGGCTGGACCACAAGGGTCTATTGTACGTAGCCTTACCCTACATTTTCTGCAAGAGACTATTTCCACGGCTCAAACCCTGACCTCCTGGTCACATGGCACCAACTTTACCAGCTACGCCAAAGTTTCCCTCCAATCTTTCCAAACTTGTATTGATATTACATATCTTAATTTGTATTAGAATTTAGAATTTCATCACCAAAGTAAACTCTCTGGCTGTTTGTCGGCTGATTTAAAGTCTTATTTGATTAAGGTTAACCAGTAGAGTGCAATGTCGGCTGCTGACCTCTATGTGTTGATCTATGCCAACACGTTTTGATTTGTTCAATTAATTAGTTATATTATTGTAGTTAGGACTGTGTCTCTTGATCATCTTTTGACTTGGTTCGCCAATTAATTAGTTATACTATATTGCCGTTAAGACTTGGAGCAAAACTGACAAGATGACCTTAACTACCGTGAGCTAACCTTTTGACTTAAATACTTATTTTCTATTAAGATGATCATTTTCATGTCGTATTAATTGTTCCAGAAAGAACCAGCCACTATAACTATTTCTGAACTGCAGTCTCATAACAATAAGCCAAAGTTCTAAGCAAATTTTATCCTAGCACTTTAATAAACCGAGTGAAAACGATAAAGCTGTTGGAACAAGCAAAAACTAAAGTAAAATGAAAAGCTAAAAAATTGTTAGGTTTTCTACTTTACTTGTGCAGTAAATTTCGATGATTTACTTCTTTTTTTAGCTTCAACTAAAGATTGGAACTTTTACTTTAGATGGACAAAGCAGCACTGCTAGCTGAAGTAATATGTCAAGTGAAACAATTGAAGGAAACTGCAACTCATGTTAGTGAAAGTTTCTTCATTCCATTGGACTCTGATGAAGTAAGAGTTGAAACGATTGCTGAAAATGCAGGAGATGGAACATGTCTTTTCAAGGCATCCATTTGTTGTGAATACAGGCCTGAGCTTTTATCAGATTTAAGAGAAGTTATCAATTCCCTTCACGTAAATTTGGTTAAGTCTGAAATATCAACGTTAGGAAGTCGAGTAAAGAACATATTTGTCTTCACGAATGTGATCGATGGAGGACATGCCAATATTGAGGCTCGGGAAGTTCTCTTAACTTCTGCTCGACAGGCTTTTAGTTCTGTCCTGGATAAAGTTTCTGCATTTCCAGAATATTCAACCTATTCGAACAAGAGACAACGTATTTCTTGCTTTGATACTTCAAGCTTATTATGATCACGAGTATCGCCATTTTAATAACATTCAACAGCTTGTATAATATTGTCTATGATGCTTCATATTATGTGTTATCAAATAATGTTTGATTTGGATTGGAATTTCATGCTATGAGCTACCTTAGTGACCAGATGACTATGCTAATAGTTTGTTATTAATATGTCTCTTTGTACTGTACATGCATGGAAGGTGGATTTCATAAACGGAAGTTGATTGTGAATGATGAATAAAGTTTTAGGCATAAAGATCATTTTACCAGATAACAAGAAAGTTTATGAAATGGTGAAAGAATTGAATGAAGCGCCTATTAACCCATCTGTAATACTATAATAAATAACGAAATAGTAAATTTTATGAAATAGAAAACAGAAACAAAAAGTTAGCAGCAATAGAGTGACGAAATAATATCTTAAAAATCAGAATAAATCGAGCCCGTTGAATGCATAATGTATCCTTAAGGAAATTATTCCCCTCAAGTACCCGAGGTGCTCGAATATTATCCTTCCAGGATAGAACAATTTAACTCAATGGTGTATTAGTACCAAAAACTATGGTGTCAGCGAACCACACTATGGTAGCAAATCACACTAGATTAGATTTGTGCAGAAGAAGAAGAAGTCTTGAAGTTCAGAAATTTGTAAGGAAAAATCTGAGGAATCACACGAATTTATAGCCAATGGAAGTACTATATCAGTCATTTAAAAATGGGAGGAAAATTTAAATAAAAATTCGGGAAGAAAGTGAATCGGGTCCCAATAAAAATTCGGGAAGAAAGTGAATCGGGTCTCGCACGGACCCCGTTCGGGTTGGATATTTGACTAATTTAATTAATATTTTATTAAATAATTAAAGAAATTTATCCTAAAAGAATAATCAATCAATCTTTGACCAAATCCGAAGCTAAAACCGAGCCGAGCGAGCGACGACGATGGCGTGAGGCTTACTTACTTTCCAACCCATTCAACACCCAGAGAAGTGCTTTCTCATTATAAGCACATTTTTTTTTCACCACCAATGAGGGACACTTGCTCTTTCCAAAAGCAAATGGGAGATCACTTTCCCTCCACTTTCTTCCCTTAATTTCTCATTGACCAATCTTTAATCCCAACATTCCTCCACACGAATGGGTGATGTGAGGCCAAAATGCTACGCTTTTAGCACATTACTTGCCCTATATTTTGTTGGTCTAATGAGCTATTGTGCGATATTTGAGCTAAATTTTGTTGTTTTATGTGTAGGAACATCGGAAGGAATCGTCAAATAAAAGATACACAAAAAGAGGACAAAAAATATAAGAAAATAGCACAAAAGCATCAGTTATCTAAACCGTGCTACAAACAGGCTTTGCGAGGTCTATAGCTAGGTTGACCGTACTATAGATCAGGCTTCGCGAGGTCTATAGCCAGGTTGACCGAGCTATAGATCAGGCTTCACGAGGTCTATAGCCAGGTTGACCGAGCTATAGACCAGGCTTCGCAGGGTTTCGACCACACTATATACCAGGTTTTGCCTGGTTTATAACCAGTTGACCGCACTACAGACCAGGCTTCGCGAGGTCTATAGCATGATAATTAAAAGTCGCGAGTTAAAAGACTCCAACTTGGATTTGGACCGAGAGATTGACATAAATACTCCCAAAGGAGTTATTCTAGGGTTGGACATGATTTTGGAGAAGAAAATGCAGAAAAGCAGCGTGGAGCAAGAATCAAACTAGTTTCCTTCCTTTATCTCTTTATTTTGTAGTTTCGTGTCTTTAAACATTATGTTGATTGTTTTAGTATTTATGAGTAGCTAAATTATTTTCTTTGTTACTTATAAAATACCGTTAATGACTTATATGAGTCCACCAAACTATAGAGTACCTAGTCCTATATGAGACTGATACGTAGAATGCAATAACGACTGAATGTAAAGAAGATCGGAGATTTCTACGTGGAAAAATCCCACACAAGGGATCAAAAAATCACGGCCTACACCTGTAGTCTTTAAACTCAACTAACTTGTAATCTTCCTATTACAAGCCACTTTGCAAACACCCTATTGCAAAGACTTTAAACTAACTTGTGATGCACTACCACAAGCCACTCTATAACTCTCCTACTTACAAAGGATTTAACTTATGACTATTCCTAGTCACAACATAAAATCTAAAGTTTATGAATTTGGTTTTTTCCTAAGACAACACTTCTAAGAAAGCAAACTAGGAATTACAATGTAGAACAATAATAAGATTACAACTCAACTATGGACATACATAAGACTCGATTAGAAGCTGATCCTTAGTGGAGCTGTCTTCTTATTCTTGACACGCACAGTGACTTCAAATGCTAGGTGAACTTTGTTATGCTTGAGAGAACATCTCTGAATGCACAAAAGAAGTCTGTCTTGCACCAGGTTGTTTTATCACAAAAGATATCATAATAGATAGGGATGTCAACTCTTGGTTTATTTCTTCCTAGTGAGAAGTAACTGTTACACGGTCTGCACATCCACTTCTGGGCAGTTGCGTTCCAGCTGAATAGTGGGCTTGGTACTTCCTGTCAGGACACACCTATAGACCAGATCCTAGTTGTGTTCCTCTTCTGTAACAGTTGCCAGATGGTCACTTTCTTCTGTCACGTTCCAGCTGTGTACTTGACTTGTACTTTTTGTTAGAGAACCCTAAAGCAGCAGGTCCCTGTTGTGTTCCTCTTTATCTTGACTGCGTACAATCACTAACTTGCTTATGTCGGAGGACCCTAAAGAGCCAGATCATCAGGTCCTGTTGTGTTTCTTCTTTTGCATCTTAATTGTGTACAGTCACTGACTTGCTTATGTCGAAGGGCCCTAAAGAGCCAGATCATCAGGTTCCTATTGTGTTTCCCTTTTTTTTTTATTTTCAGGCTTCGATTAGTTCGCATGAAATATATATATGTCCTGTGCGCCAGGTGCTCTATCTGTTTTTTCATGACAAGTTTGTTAGATCATCAAAACATGAAATACTAAAAACCCATCAACTGTACTTTGATCTTACTTAATAAACTCTCAAATCGTTATATAATATTTCTGAAGGTTAATTACTTGAATTCGTGTAAAACTGTTGATTTTTAATTAGTATGTTATTTTCTTGTGGGACTCGATTCCGGACTTGTAAATCAGATTATATTTGCACCAACCGCTAGACCTCTTAAGAGGCATAGTTGGGCATAATCAAATTTTGGCACCATTGCCGGAGAATTTAATGGTGTTATTAAGTATAGCTAGAAGAATTGCTAAGATTTGTTGATACCCAATTCTTCACGTATATTTTTTATATGCAAAATACCTTTCAAAATAGCATGTATATGTATATATAAGTATGTTCCAAGGTCCTATTATTTTTCTCAAATTTTTAACGATTTTTAAAATCAATTTTATCACCCTATTTTATCAAGAAAAAAATTAATAATTATTCCTAAAATTAGCATTTTTGGTAATTCATTTATTGAATTCTCATATTTATACTAGAATATAGCTAACATAATTTTTGCACACTTTTACAAATTTATTTAGTATTTTTAAAGCTAAATTATGTATAATTGCAATATTATCCTATTGTAAGATTTAACTGCGTTCATAATTACGAAATTGACTCCAGTATTTTTAATTTAGTGTTTATATATTATTAATTATTTTAGTACCTTTAATTTGTTTCCAAAAATTATTTTACTATTTTTTATAAAATAAATGAAGGAAAATAGCTATTTAATTGTTAGCTTATTGATTTTGGGCAGATTTGGCACCCCTAATTCGACCCAATTTCAATTTCAATTGCCCGAACCAATTCCTAAAATTACTCGACCCATGACCCTTTAAAATAACCCAACCGGCTCTCTTTGAATCCCAGCCGGTTATCTAACAGATCAACTGCTCACGTCCTTCCTTTCCTTTTTAATTCACCAATACCCATAACCCTAATGATTTGTCACCTATAGCCGCCTCTGGATTCGTCCCTTCTCTCAACTCTCTCTCAATAACTCTCAGAAACCCTAGCCGCCATACCTATTTCCACCTTAAATCCACTGGAATCAATGGTTTCCAAGGCCATTGGAGTCCTACATCGGCCTCCTGTAACTCCTACACGCCTAGTTTCTGAAGATTTAAGCCCAGACCACGAAGAATCTGGGTCCAGGATTCGTTTGATTCAAGTTCCATGGTTGTCTCCCGCCTTGCTCCGACAAACAACGGCTGTTCGAGCATGACTTCGATCTCTCCTACTCAGATCAACGACTTTCCAAGCCTTTCTCACCATTTGGGTTTCTCTGAAAACCCTAGCTTTGAGGTTTTTCTGATCTCTTTAGATCTATTCTAGATCTATGCTTTCCCTAAGTTTTTAAAACGATTTTCTGGGTTTTCTTTCAAAAAACTATACTTTCAAAACTATTTCTTTTTCCGATCTAGGATTTTTCTGAGATATTTATATTTTCTCTAATTTTCTTCTACTGTATTCTTGTGTGTTTCTTCTACTGTATTTTCCCCTACTGTGTGTTTGTGTGTTTCTTCTACTGTATTTTTCTCTATTGTGTTCTTGTGAGTGTTTCTTATTAAGTTTCGTCTACTGTTCTAGTTAAGTTTCTTCTAAAAAGTGCTTCTTAATATGCTTCTCCTACCGTTCTTATTAATTTTTCCATTATGTTTCTTATGTTCCTTTGAGTTTATCTACTGTCTTTCACATGCTATGCTGTTCATGAGTTTCTGCTGCTAAAGACATGTCAAGGGTCTCAGTTCCTTTCTGAGACCTCTGAACCTGTTTCAAGTAGTTTCTTTTACCCTAATCACTTGTACTTTCGTCTCTGCACTCGGTTAATGGAAAGAACCCTAAATTGGGGGTTCATCCAAGTTTTGAGACCCCTGTCTATATGATTTGCTGACTCTTCATCTCTGAACTTGCCTGACTTCGAAAACCCTAATTTTTGGACCTATTTGAGTTCCTAGATTTGTTTCATCTACTGCTTCATTAAGTTTCAGAATCATTGTTTTAATTTTGTTTCTTCATATGACTCCGACTTTTTCCAAAACCTATAAAACCTTTTACTTGATCCCTTCCCGTATGCCTGACGTTTTTATGCTCTTTATATGTGATGAACTTCCCTCTAAAATGTCTTTCAAATTTGTGACTAGTTCAGACCTCCTTCTGAATAGGTCTGATTGATTTCTTTCCTTGTTTGTTGATTTCCCTGTGATTCGACTTAAGTTAAAACCCTTCTCAGCTTTTATGACTTGGTTCATTCACGGATCAGTAATTACAAGATCCCTGACCTTTGATTTACTGTCTACTAATTGATTTTCTTACCTTATTTGTACAACTGTGTACCTCAAAATTCTATCCTTAAATAACTTTTTCTGTATTTTCCCCTAATTGCATGCTTTGCACAAGATGTTTATTTGACTTCTTCCCTTAAATAGTTTTCCCATCTAAATCTAAATACCTTAATTAAAGGAAGTCTAGTGTGATTGATTCTTAATTGATTAGTAGTTCCTTAACTGTTTTCTTACCTTATTTCTACCTGATTTTCACACTATAATGGCACGACTCTTTCACAAACGCATCACTCATTCACAGTCTTTCTGACTCACATTTACACAATAGTATTCTCTCTTCTTGTCTACACTGTGGCCTATTTACAAGACCTACTACTTTTCTCAATTTGTCTCTTTGAAACTGGTATGTCCGGGTTTAATCTTTAGCACCACAACAATGTGTATTTACTGCTTTGTATCTAAGTCTACTTACTGTTTCTGCATAATTCAGACACTTACCTTAGTGTGCTGACCTCTTTCTGCTTGTTCTGGTATGAATCCTAAACCCCTGCCCTCTATATGTTTGACCTATGGTTTGGAGCATGGCAATATGTAAATTGTTGCCCATGAATCAAACATGGTCCCTTGGGATCCTATCCTCTAATAATGTGTTCCAACAGGCTCATGGGTGTGCTAGCATTCCCATTGTTGGGTATGTCCACAAGCCTGTCTTTGCCTCTTTACAACATCCCCATCCCCCATACCCCTATGTGTACTTATTTGAGCTGCTTCCCTTTCCCTTTCCCCTCTCAAAATTCTATTTCTGCACTTGTACTCTTTTCTAGTCTTTAAGTTCTGCCCCTCTCTTGTGAGCCTTGTCTTGGGACCTTGAGTTTCCTCTGACTTGGACACTTGAGGGATAGCCTTTCCACACTGTAATTATCTTAATCTGATAATGCATTTGGGTGTAAGCATTGCCTGGAGTCCTTTTCGAGGCTCTTAGGGAACTTTGACACATCCAAATGGGAGAAAGGCTTTGGATTGTGATCTCTTGGAGTTAGTTTACTTCATATTTCAGACAGGAAGTCCGAATCAGGCTCTCCTTGGCTGTACTTTTTAATTTCTGATGTATTTTTCTACATTATTCTGGGCTGGAATAATTTGTAATGAACTTCTGGGGATGGCTAGTGAAAAGGGCGGGCAACTATGTATGCAAAGGGTAAATATCCTTCCTATAGGTATTTCTGAATTTCTGCACTCTCATATAGATAACCTTCCTATAGGTATTTCTGAATTTCCGCACTCTATCTCTGAAATTCTGCACTCTCATATAGATATTCTACCTATAGGTGTTTCTGCATTTCTCATATAGATACTATGTCTATAGGTATTCTGCATTCTCTCATATAGAAATCATGTCCACGAGTATCTGGAAGTCAGAACTCTACATATGCATATAGAAAATATGACTATAGGACTTTCTGAACCTTGTAATCATCAGGAAATCATGTTTATATGTCTTAATCAATCAACCATATTAGATATCATATTCATAGGCCTTAAATGAAACTCAACATCGAGATAACATGTCTATAAGGCTTTTGCATTTTCACTATATCTACAAAAGGGTTTAAAATCAACAACACATAGATAGCATGTCTCTAGGAACAATTAATCAAATTTGAATCGCTTTATCCACGTATAAGACTAAAACAGTAATTAACATATGCTATCATTTGCATAACTTATAACCTTTTTGCTAAAACTTGGATTTCTCTAATAATCTGGCAACCTTTCTTAACCAGTACGCATTCAGTTTATTTTATGGTCTTCTGAAATCAGCAGATATTATGCCTATAGGGTCCTCGTCCAATGCTTAGGCAAGCCTTAGGGTAAAAAATTATAAACTGAATTAGTTTTATTAGCTACAACCAGCAGGCAGGCCTGATTCGAGCTTCTTATCTGAACTATGTAATAAATCAGCCTGCCTCAACCTTTAACTTTTAATCAAACCCTAATCAGTATGTGTATGTCATGCTAATCATTTGCTTTCTTTGTTTAAACGAGGTATATATGAGCCTTTTGCTTGTTATATGCTTACCCCAACTTGCTATACGTGTTTTGTATGTCGCCTTAGAATTTTGCCTTTTGAAACCATAAATAATCCTGATCTCCCTTCCCCTTAGGATAGGAGTCCAAAATGCCTCCGGGACTGTTAGGATTGGGACGGGTAATAGCATGCAATAAGCAAACGAGACCATTCCGCGCTTTAATACCTTAACGGGCCGGGAAAGGGTAGATATGGATATGATGACCATGCGATAACATCACGTGTATCCCTTCACTGAGGAGTGATTACTGGATGTTGTGTGGGGTGATCCATATTATTTATAAACCTAGAACCCCCTTCCCTTTGTTTCTTTGCTTTTTCTCAAAATTTCAAACTATTTCTTTGAGAAAAAATCAGCTTTCTTTTGGTTCTTTCTAACTTTGCTTATTTTGTAACCATTATGTGAAAATCCCCTCTTACTTGAAGTTTTTATTTTCCTATGTGTTATTTGCACTTAAGTCACAACAATAGTTTGGCCGGGAACCACACTAGTGGATCCTGAGAGGTGCCTAACACCTTTCCCTTGGGATAATTTCAAGCCTTTACCCAGTCTCTGGTTACTCAAATCAAACCCTTCTTAGTGTCCTAATGCACTTAAAATCATTAGGTGGCGACTCTTCGATTCAAATGCAATTCCATAAGGGAACGAGCTGTCCTCCCAAATATCATAAACCTGATTTTGCGAGAAAAAGAGGGTGTGATAGCTTGGCGACTCTGCTGGGGATATATTTTAGGCTTTTACTATTTCAGGCTATTATTGTGACTTTACGCTTCTTTATATGTCTTTATTTTCTTAATGCCTTTAAATATTTTAATTCCCTCTTCTACTACAAAAACTGACATGTCTTTTGTTTTTTTCCCTTCTCTCTTTTACTGCTTTCCTTTACTACTATTTTAAATGATTATTCTTTATGAACGTGAAAATACGTGACAACTTGCTTTAATTATTGCATAAGCATATTTTCGACATCATATTCCACTCTTGCCAAACAAAATACCATAGGAATGCTTATAATGAGTGGTTGCACTCTTCCAATATTATCACCCGCTAAATCCGGCAAAGGCATATTTGGGGTAAAACCAGTTGATCAACAGTGTAGTCGACGGTTCCGTACCTTTCCCTCTTTAGTTGTCTGATCAAGGGTACCAATCTAATACCCCATAGAAGCCTTACTCTATTTAGATTCGCATGCATCATGGTTAAACCTAGCCGAGTCAGTTATGTTGTCCGCATAATGACTCTTTAAAATAGCCTTGTCCAAAGTCCACTGGGTTTCCCTAAAACCCAAACGGATACTACCATGTTTTGTGAATTTATTTGGAGAACTAAATGCTTCTATGCCAATTATTGATACTTAATAGTCGATTCTGGTAGGGGGAAGGGTATAACCCTTTTGTGTTGCAGAAACATGAGGCATGAAGTCCCCAGACTCGGCATGGTCACCAACATCCACCCAAAAGAGTGGAAAGGCATGGCTATCAGTGCCAACAAGCGACTGGGATACTTGGAGCGGGGTTTAGTGGAGCTGGAAACAAAATTTATCAAAAGAATCGAGGACTGCCAGAATGCTGAAGGAAACGAGGGTGGACACCTAGCCAGAGCCTACCTATTGCTA
>MU770395.1:0-15049 GCA_026770625.1 Nicotiana glauca | reverse complement strand
CCGCAACACGAAGTAATAAGGTGTGGGTTGAGGTGATAAGGGTGGCCGAGGTAATAAGGGTGGAAAGTGATCGATATCACTATTGAAATGAAATATGAGAACGTTGTGAAATTGAAAATGTGGAAATGATGATGGGGAAAGCAGAGCTTGTTAACTTGTTTGCCTTGATTGTTTTCCTTGTGTGTACTCAATTGTTGCTTCCTTCTATTGTTTATTACTTGTGTGTGTCTTGAGGTTACTCAGGGTAAGGTTTGTTATACGTACCAGTACAATTCAATTGTACTGACGTCCCTTTTGCCGAGGGCGCTACATTCGTGTTATGATTATAGGTGGATCCATAGCAGGTACTCCAGTCCACCGACCATAGCTCCTCATCACTCCCTATCAGCTGAATTGGTGAGCCCCTTTCCTTTCGGGGCCCTGTGTGGCTCATGCCGCTTCCGTTTTGGATCTTTTTTTCATATTTGTATAAGGTATAGCCGGAGCCTTGTTACCGCCAAGTACTATATCATCCCCTTTTTATGTTTAGAGGCTCCGCATATAGTAAATTTGGGTTGCGAACTCATGCAAATATGTATTCTATATATTGGGCGATAAAAGTTGTGAACCTCATTAAGTGACTATGTATATTTTGCAAAAATGTTATTTTAATTATAAGTGACTATTTCCTTTGATTAATGTATAATGAAAATACGGGGTATGCATGGGATAGGAAAGGCACCCAGGTCCGCTTGATTGGGGATACCCGGTCGAGCGCCGATCATGTCCCACGAATTTGGGGCGTGACAGTACTGCTTAACCCCCATTCTTCTCGATGCACTCACATTCTTTGAAAGTTGTTTGAGAGAAAGTCTACTACTTGGTTCCTACCTTGCCTTGCCCCAATGGCATCTTGAAAAACTTAAGCACCTACGTAAGTAGAATCCCATATGGAAGATCATGATTGCCATCCTTGAAGGTTGCTACTTTCTGGATGTGTTCGATCATGAATGCATGCAAGTTCACAGGGATAAAACCATCCAGTTGATCCATTAGAAACAAGTCAGACTTGGAAGTCATGGACTTCCTCTCAGTACGGGGTAATAGAACTTTGTTCACCAACTCGAAGAGCAACTAGTAAATAGAGAGTAATGCCTTCTTGTGAACCTAGTCCCCCTTTTGGTTCGCATTATCCTTCACCACAGTATTTCAAAAGTTTGACATACACACATCTTTCATAGTAGACACACCAACTGTCGGGACTTTAAGAATTTCTCCGAGTAGACTCACATCAAATATATCCACCCCATTGACCAACGCACGTATATGGTCAGTATCAATGGGAAAGAGGTCAGCATAGAAGCTTTGAACGTCTGCCTCATACACCTTGGGTGCATCCATTTGGAAGAGATGACCCCACCATTGAAACTCAACCTTTTCAAGGACTTGTCTCATACCGACCATAGCAGAAATTCTTGGGTCAAAAATGTGATCCATTAGGATATTTTGGTTCCTTAATCATTATGATGCATAAACTAGATTCACTCCTCATCTTTTTCATAGAACCAGGTTCCTTAACGGGCTCCCAGTTTCTCTTGCCAGACTTCATACCACTTGATTTTGATTTTCCCTTAGACTTGACCAGCACATCCTCATCAGAAGCTAAGGGGTCACTCACAACATCCTTCAATTTTGAATTGGGTGTTGTAACATTCTCTACTGAAGCAGATGCTTGTTCTTCTAGGACCTTATCACTAGGGAACTAGGTTCCTCTGTTGTTTCTTCATTTACTTCCCCTAAAGGGACATCCTTATCACACATTATTTCATTGTCTTTCACTAGTCTCCTTTTTTTCTTCTTGCTGCTCTTCCTGCTCTTTTGAAGGGGCAGAGTTATTAATACCTCTGCTTGCAGCCTAGTGGTATGTTGCTTTGTAGAAGACTCAAAAGTGATCAATACCCTTCGCTTGACTATGAAAGTATCAAAAGAAGTGTCGTCTTGATCCTCCTCATCATTAGACCTCATCTTAGGGATTAGTATTTCCAAAGGTACAACAACAAATGGAGGAGAAGATACAGGAGTAGAACTAGCCTAGGAGTGAGTTCCATGACCTATTTCCTCCGGAGAGGGGTCAGGTTCCTCACAAGAGGGCCCAATAGTTTCTGCTGGTGTAGAGCCTTCAACAGCCACCATTGCTCCTTCTCCCTCCCGACCCTGTGTCTCGTTCCTTTGAGACATGGAAGCACCAGAAACTATCTCATGTAAGACTCCATCAGTAGATACAACAAAGATGGTCGTGACATTTTCAGCTTCAACAGGCTCCATGGCCACCACAGAGTCTAAAGCAACAATGGCAGAAACCTCCGCGACCTTAGAAGTTTCACCTTGTTCTCCACTCTTCATTTGATTAATGGAAACTTAGAGGATAGAGAAGAAGGATCAACGACTTTAGAGGTTTCTGATATAGTCGCCTTAGAACTGAAATCCGGGCTAGGGGTGATTTTAGGGATGAGGACATGAATGGTGATAGAGGCCTCATCGGGGACGAAGGACTCAATGGGTTTTTCTGGGTTAGTGATGATTGAGACAAGAATTTTGGAGTCCGTGTTAGCCATTGAAGAGAAAGAGAGAAAATTCATTGGAGAGGTTCTAATGGAGGACTATGATCTGTGAAGAAAGGAGAGGGTTTTTAATGAGAGAAAATAATTATGAAGAGAGATATAGGAACCGATTCTAAATCAGAGGGAGATGGAATGATTTGAAGAGAAAAGACGTGATAGCATAGTTTTGAAAAGTTGGATAACATGGAAATTGATATTTGTACCTTTTCAAGACGTATGCTAAAGAATACACAGAACTACTAACCTTTGGTACAAGAACCAGGTTCTTTACTTGTCATTGAAATGTTCAATCCTCTTTTGTCATCCATGCAATGCTTCTACAGCTTCTATAATCATCATGCTTGTTTACCTGCAACGGTATTAAAGTGAGTTAGACTTGGCCAGAAAACACTTTAGCTAATTTTATCTGAAGGTGATTTTCATAGCCAACTGATGGGAAATCAGGTTCTCAATTAGGCTTCAATAGCCCCAGCTTCACCCTGTTTCTTTTACAATGTTTCCTACTCAATACTTTGGTGAAAATACGAGTAAGAAATTCTGTTAATCCGGAAGAAGGTGTTAGGAATTTTCGGGTTCCGTAGTTCTAGCACGGTCGCTCAACTATTATCATTGGCCTACTTATTTGATTTCAAAACACTTTTAATCCTATGTGCATTTGTAATTTTAAAACTGCTTTTTAATTAATTTAAACCTCTTTTAGGAAGATCAACGTTATTTAAAATATGCCTTAAACCACGCCACATAAAATGCACCCGCAGTTCGCGACATGTTCTATTTAACATTATTAAGAATTAAAATTGGGTCACATGTAATGTACACCCAAACTTAGTAATTAAAAATCAATTTTTTTAAAAAAATGTGCCTAAAGCTATTACGAAGGTTCAAACTAATAACGATATTTGCGAGAGACATGGAAAATTCAATTGATGGCACACCCCAATTTTAAAGAGTTAATACTAATTATATGAGGGCCATAGACTTAGGGGTTTCAATCGGCATGGCGCGCCTCAACTTATTCTTAAAGGTTTCTTAATTTAGTCTTTAAGGGTCATAATTTGTATGTTTGGCTAATACGGTGCACCTCAACCTAATCAAAGGAGTCTAATTAATTAAAGAAGACTAAGGGAATTTGAATTTATTCTAAACTAATGTTCAAACTAACTTAACAATTATCGGTCTTGCGTTAAAAGAAAACAAGTGTTAGGTTGTTTGAAGGGCATAGGTTGGCAGCATGCTCAATTTTGTCTTGAAAGCTTACATACCAAAACACAAGGGGGAACCAGGCTCATATGAAGCCTAGAACGCATAAATAAACATCGGAAGGGAATTTGGCACAACTAGGCTAATGTAAAGGCCTAGTTACATTATTTATTACAGTCAATTGAGTCACATTACAATTCTTCATGAAAACCTTGAGATTAGAACAAATACTGACAGCTCTTGCAAGTTTTAGATAGATTCAAGTCGTATTTTAATGCCAAATCACATTCTATAATGAAGATGCAATCCTAATATTGTAATAACTCATTCACAATTACCTTATTCTTTAAAATCTAATAGAATTCATGACTCCTAAGTAAACACTAATATGGTTCTAAATAAAAGAAGATATTTTACTAACATAGACTTCAACTGAAAGTTCTTACTCAAACCCATATATATCACTTTAGCTATTCAAGTAAAATCCCCCAAAACACCACACTGTACTAAATTTGTACACATAGTGGTCTTAATAGTAGAGTACCTTAAAAAATTCAAACTGAATATCAAAATACATCATCAAGTTACTAAATTTGTTCAGATACCAAACCAACACCAAAAACAGTCAAAACCACAAAAATAATTAACTGTAGACTTATGACCACTACCAGCTTAAGCAAACATGATCGAAACCTAAAAAGGAGAGTTTTTCATCTCACTTAAAACTGCCTTGTAACAATCCAATACCAAACATATGACAGAAGAATTCAACCCCAACTGAAACCAAAATGACAAACCTAAAGTCTTAATACGACCCCAATACAAATTTTAATGTTCACGGCATGAGTAAATACAATGAATAATGTGTTAAAACATAAATTAATGTATAACTAGGACAAGTTTTCAGCAACACAAATGGATATTCAGCCAACTAGAGTTTACATCTTCAACAATGCTTCAGATTCAAGCTACATATATTAACAAAGTCCAAAGAGGTACCTGGTTATAGCAAAAACAACACACAAAACAGGCCTGAAGTTAGGAAAAAATAATAGCAGTATATCAACAAGACCAGCACAACCAAACAACAGCAATGTTCAGTTCTTCTAAACCATTTTTGGACCCAGAATGAACCAGAATTCTTCAAAGTTTCAAGCTATAAAGATTAAAAGCAGAACTAAAGCCAATTTTTACCCAAAATACAGGAGATTTTTGATATTTTGAAAATATCAAGAGCTCAGCTGTTTGTGTGTTTTTTAGTATTCTAAAATCTCTAAAATGTGCCTTGAAAAGAAAGAAATGGGCTTCTTTTAGAGAGCCTTTAGGGAAGTAGTATCCCTTCCCCCAATTTTTATTTTTCACTTTTAATCCAGAATTTTAAAACTAATTATTGAACTAACCTAAACCCCTCTTTCCTCGAAGTTTCCCATTCAGTTCAAAAAGATTCCCTTGCCCAATTTCCTAGATTACCCTTTAAACCTCTATTATTTACCCTCTAATTACTAACCTGGGTCAAGTTAAACTAAGACCCAAGTGAACAAGTCTCTTAACCAAGTCAGTGATGACCATAGTTAACATAAGAACTCAAACAATTGGAATTGATTAAACAAGACCACAGAAAAAGAGTCAAATCCAAAACAAATAGAAAACAAATCGAACAATTTAGATTTTAGGATTGAGCTTATTTTAACTATCAACTTAAAATCAACTCGACTACTAAAGAAAACGAGCCAAAACAAAAAAAGCAAATAAAAATAAATAAATGAAAGCAAAAAATACTACAATGCATGAAATCAGTAAGCAAAGGGAGGGGAAAATACCAAAGTGCCGGAATGTTTTGACAACATGAAATACATCAACGGGAGTGAACATTTGACCAGAATCTGATGAATTTGTCAAAATCCAACATTCTCGGAATGAACCAAAACCAATGCTAATTGATTGCTCTCGTTAAGAGTAATCGACTAGTGTAGATTATATGTCAACACGAGCCGGGACTTGTGCGGACTCAAAAGAAGAGAGAAAATTAGGGCTTGAACTTTTTAGATTTGGAATTGGGGAAATTTTGGTGGGATATTTGGAAAATTGGTGTGGTGATAGGCTTTAGGAAAGCCTGGGGTCACCTAATATGAATTTGGATAGGTTAGGGTTCAAAAGTCCGAACTTCCATCTCAGATTAGAAGAGTTCTATGATGATTCGAAGGAAACGGGTAGTGGATTTGGTATGAGGGGGCGAAGCGGATGCTATGGTGTAAATCTAGTGGGGATTGGAGGTCAACCGCCACCGTTGGCAATTTCCAATGGGCGGCGGATGGTGATGAGAGAAGGGGCGTGAGGGAGAAGATGAAACAGTTCCTAGGTTGATTTAGGTCTTTTAGACAGTTTTATGCATCTAAAGATGAAGCCTTGATAGTCGTTTGATGAAAGGAGATTAAGGGCCCAAATTGGTTTTAAAACTTCGAACTCAAAACTACATAGTATCGCTCCCATACTCCATCGTTTCAAAGGTCTTGGGGCTGAAGGGTTGGACCAAGTGTGGTACTGGGTTTTGGGCCGTATCTAAACGGGTTTGGATAAATTCAGTTGGGCTGTGACGAATTTGGCCCAAAATCACATCCCTTCTCATTTTCTTTTCTTTTTCTTTTCAATTTTCTTCTTCTTTTCTTCTTTAATTAATTGAAATAAAAATTAAACTCTTAAATTAAAATAACTTACAAAAATTAAACTAATTACTTATCCTAACATCTACAAAATTAAACAAATCCTAAATTTAAAATTAAAAGGTTAAAATGCAAAGTGAGTCATTATTTTTTTAATTTTTATTTTTGTAAAACAACTAATTTACTAATTAACCTAAAAATATAAAAATAAATCCTAAATACAAATGCAGAGTATTTTTGTATTTTCATGATTTAAATAAAACTAACATGCACAAAAAATACAAATAATTAAGAAAATTCTACCAAGAATTCCTAAAATGGCAAATAATTAAAAGAAAATTTTATTTCCTTGGGAATTCTATAAGAGTATTTCATATAGGGTAAAAATCACATGCTCACAGTGTCCACTGTCGAAATTCATAGATATCAGCTAGTTGGCGCATTCCTGACAGGTCAAGGATATCAGAGGTAAATGTGTGGTCCCACAACAACTTTTGGTTTCTCAAATTTTCCCTTCCAGCATCTTGGGGTTGCACCAACCTTAACCTTCTTGGAGGAACCAAGTTCCTCACTGGCACCGACCTTCCTTTTTACTGATTTCCTCACACACCTACCCTTTGTCTGCATATTTCTTGGACACCTTCTCAGCAGACTCCTCAGCCCCTCTTTCACTAGACTCCTCAACTACTCTCTCACCAGATTTTCACCCTCAACATTGGTCAAACCCATCTCATAGATGACTCTTTCTCGGACTTTAGAACTGTAGGTTTCTTTATGCAATAACGAACTAAGGAACCAGGTTCCTCATTCACCTCATCATCAATATAAACAACTAGTTCTAGATGCACTATATTCTCATTTACCACCTATCCATCCTTTACCAATCTCCTCTTCTTCTTTTCTTTTTTGCTTTTCTTTAGGACTGACTCAAGAGCTTCATTCCTTTGCAAACTAGTGGTAGGTCTCTTAGGAGTTGACTCCTGGGGAGTTGCCTTTCTACTCCTAGCACAAATGAAGCTCGCAAGAGCCACATTGTCATAATCTTCTTCACTATCCTCATTCTCCTCTTCAGATGGAGATCTCATTTCAGGAACAACAATTAACAATGGCTCTACATAGAAATGTGGAAAGAGAGCGGGATCAGTACTGACTTGGGGTTCTTGTAGGGAACCAGGGGTTTTATCACAAGTAGAAGTAGAGGGCTCCTCTTGGCCAAAGGGTTCAGGTCCCTCAGTTGATTCCTCAGCAGTACTGTCGAGTGCCAAGGTTTCGACAGGCACCAATTCCCTGCCCTCTACCTATGTACCATTATCTTCCCCCTAAGACCCATTGGTTTCAGACACACCCTCATAATCTCCAACCTGACTTCCCTTAACAACTATTGACAACATATTTTCTATAGCAATTTGTTCTTGTAACTCCAAAGTAAACTCAAAAGGCATAGGAAGAGCATTACCTATAGAATCGGCAACATTCAAATCAAGGCATGGGGTAGTGATGTTTTATACTTCAATACCACAAGGGGAGGGGGGTGATTTGTGTGGTGTCCAATTTTTTGCTTAAGTTGTTTATGGAAGGAGCTGGTTCTTCTATGTGTTCCAACTACTACTGTTGTGGAATAATAAGTACAGAAATTAAGGAAACAAGGATTTTACGTGGAAAACACTCGGCTCAAAAGGTGAAAAAAACCACGACCTACTACTTAGTAGTATTTTCCCTAACACTTTACTAAATCACTGAGCCAAAACAGCATTTACAAAACTCTTTGTAAAACTAAGGATTACCTCTAATCCCGTTGTAGCAAACAACCTCTAACTGTTGCGACAACTTCAAGTTAAATCTAACTTGAATACTCAAAGTACCTATTACAATTGCTTCTAGATAAAGCTAAAAGGTACAATGTGAAATCACCTACTACAATTGAACTAGAAATAAAGAAAGACACATAAAACTCTTTATGGAGCTGGTTCTTCAATGTGGTTCATGTAGCTTCAGGTTTGCACACTTGAATCACACACGGACTACTTGCAAAAAGCCTTGCTATTTTTCTCAAAATTCATGTTTAACTTATACATCTTTGTGCAACACTTGTAATGTGAGAACAACTTGCAATTTATAAAGTTAGTTGATGAAGAAATAACTAGAGTTCTTATGCAACTCTTCCTTGGTGGAAGAGTTGTAATTGATTTCAAATTCTATCTCCTTCCCTGTCTTGGATAATGTTCTCTTTGAGTAAATAGTCCTTCTTCTTATCAATTATGCAACCTTTTCGATCAAGAGATACTAACTACACCAATTTAAGCTTATTTCCTTCCCGTGCATCCCATATGCTCGAATCTGCCCGTTTCTACGCATACAGGGGATGGACATGGAGAGATGGACCTGGTTCATGTCTGATTTCCTTTGTCAATCTTCAAAACTAACCTTTACTTGGGGCAACAAATCTCCCTTTTGATGATGACAAACTCTATGCTTTTCATTAGCTTAGGCCCTGTTTCAACTCAGCTCAACAACAACACAATGTTAGAAATATTTTTACTTTTTATCACTTATCATCAAGGACCAGGTACATTATATTATAAACATCACTGTTCAAAGTGTAAACATAACTTGTTTAAAGCAAAACCTTTTCCCCCTTTTGGCATCATCGAAGAGTTGCATAAAAAATGTGAGATAACCGGATTTTAAAGCTTAGTCATGGCCACTGGGGCTACTTCAAATGCAATCATGGATTAATCATCATAGATCAAGCTAACAATTTTAGCCATCAAAGAAATATAAACAAACAGTTAGAGCAAAATAGTGAATTTCATTGATGATTGATAAGATTCTACCATAAAGCATAAGAAGAAATAAAAATACTGAAAACATGAACAAAAGAAACAAAAAGTCTTAGATTGGGTCACTGGTTGATCTACACTAGGCTAGGATTTAAGGCTTGGAAGAGGTAGGGGCTAGTTTATTTGCTTGGAGAAGTTTCAGCATATCTTGAAGAATGCCATCATTCTTCTCTTTTTCTCTCGCCTGCTTAGTTCTGATTGCATCTCTCTTAGTCTCCACCTCAGCCAACCTCTTCTTCAGCCTTTCAATCTTAGCATCCTTAGCCTCACTCTCTTGTACCAAGACTCTAATTTTTCTATTGATTGGTGTCATTTTAGATGAATCAGGTTCATTTGGAGTGACATTGACTTCATAATCCTAAACAAGCAAAGTATTAACTCCAAAATAATCCTTGCTTGTCCTAACCTCCCACTTATTTATAGGTACCTTGAAATGTGAAAGCACAGTTGTGAGAATGTAACCATAGGGAATGGAATGAGTTTTGGTGCAATTTATAACCCTATTAGTAGGTCCGCGAGGGTTTCCTGTTCAGATGAAACAGGTTCATCTACATTTTTACTAAGTTGAACCAACCCCAGCAGCTTCACCAGACCCACTTCCCCTTGTTTTGTTCACACTGTCTTCTATTTTAGTAAATTCCTCTCGCCAAAACCATTGCACCAGTTTCTTTTATTATACCAACAGGAGTGAGTGAAGAATCAACAACTCTTGTACCCTTTCCCCTCACAGTACTCCTAGCACCCTTGCTCTCTTTTTCTTTTCCCATTTTATTTTTACCGCCAACTTCTCTAGATTTTGTAGTCTCAACACCTACTATAGATCCTACCAGTACAAATCTATTATTCAAATCTAAAGCAACTTCAAAAATTGTCTCAGGAGTAACTTTAGAATCAGAAGATACCTGTTTGGTTTCGGAATACCTACTTTCTTCCCCCTTAGTAGCAGGCTTAAATGAATCTTCAAATTTCTGGGATTCTTCTTCCCTACCTACTTTCAATTACTTGTTTATTTTCTTGATATGCTCTCTTTCAATGACAATCTTATGAGCCATCATCATTACTCTACTTTTCTTAGATATTGGTATGGTTGAAGGAGTGGTAGAAGGTGTGGAAGTGGTTTCCTGTGGTAGTGATGAAGAATTTTCAAAGGTGCTTGATATATCTGGGCTAGGATATGGAAGAGAAGAGAATTAGATTATGTTTTGAAGATTAAAGAAGAATGAGAGTTTTTGACGGCTTGAGAGAGATGAAGTAAGGAATACACTAAAGCTGATCAATATACAGAGGAATAATTGATGGGGTAACTATAACTTTTCAGACTTAGGGGTGTGCATTCGAATCAGTTTATCGATAAATCGAATCTATTATTTTTTATCGATTTATCAATTTATAGATTTTGATTTTGAAATTTTCCTTATCGAGTTATCGATTTCGATTTTGATTTTGTCCTCTTCGGTTATTGGTTTATCAATAAATCGATAAGATATACTAAAAATACAAATATACCCTTATTCTATAATACCTTTTCCTTTATCCTATATCCCTAATCCTATTATTTTCTCTACCCATTCTTCAGTGTAGCTTTTACCCATATCGGTTGTCCCCAGCCAAAATCAGCTTCATATAGAGGAAATCTGAACAAACTAGTAAAGTTGAACAATACTAGGCCACCTTTCCTCTGCTCATTTGCTTTCTCTTTGATAGAGCTCAAGTGCTCTTCATCATTGACAAATTCACTGTTTGCTCTTTCTACCTTCTCTCACTTGTTTCACTAGCTCAAAAACTTGTTCCTCATCAGTGATATTATGATCCAGAGATGGTATTATAACGACTACTTGCATTACATTCCTGAATAAATATTCAGGCAATGGAGGATTACTTCTAGTACATAAGTTCAGTGTATGGACTATGCCATAAATATTTTTTTGATCCCTTTATCGATGAATACTTGCCATCGAGCGAGTTCATAAGAAAGTTGATAAAGCTTCAATAGTCGAGGGAGGTCTCAAATTTTCAGTGTACTTATCTGTAAGTGCTGATAATTTAGAGGCAGAGAATACAAATCTTTTGGCTATGGCTTCTACATATGGAATGCCCTCATCATTGCAACTAACATGAGAGTTGATCACTAGATGATTTAAGGATACCATATTTAAGGATAGATCATATTTAAAGCTCAAGGGAATGGAGTTCAAATTAATGGAAAACAGAATTAGCCGTGATGATGTATTTTATTTTTTTAATTTTTTATACCGTTGGAGTGTTGGTGGCATACATTTGATCCCTTACTTTAGAATCATTGTATGTGCTTGTTGATACAATTTTTATGTTATAAACGTTGTTCATCTTATTTTAGCTTCTTTTTGTCCATATTAGTTAGACGTGTTTATAGCAATATACTTTCTGTAAAATCCCGCAAATTTTCTTATTTGTGTGATCAATAAGCCCCAAAATTGATAAATCGAAATCAAAAAAATCAAAACCTTATTGAAACGATAACGATAGGCATATGTACAAATCGATAATAGATAAGTAATTATCGATAGGGTTCAAAATCGAATCGAGAAATCGAATGCACATCCCTATTCAGACTCTTAAAAGTCTAATCAAACTGAAATTCAGTTTTGATAAGACGTCAGAGTTTATCCCTAGAACCTAGGCACTTCCACTCGGTTGGGAATCTTTTGAACGAAACTAGTTTGCTTGTTCAAAATAAGTTTGGAATTAGGTAGGACTCTGCTCATGATCCAAACATAATTATTTCAAATTATGCAGAGTGTAGAAAACATACCTAATTATCTTGATGAACCAGGTTTTCATTGAAAATTCTCTTGTGTAAGTCTAAATTTGCCAAAACAGAGAAAAAATTATTAGAGACTAATGAGTCATTTTAGCACATGGCACATGAGTATACTGTTGAAAGTATGAGAATAAGCAAGATTTATTCTAATTATATATAAAATTAATAAACTTTCTAACCAATTATTTTTTCAAATATAATTTTTTTCGTTAACTTTGAACTGGTCCTTTTAGGTGATCGTAATAATCCCTAATTCCAACTTATTCCTCTCAAGTGATATATACTTAAGGATTTTGTTTTTGAAGACCCGTTTTGTGCCAATTACTGATATGTTCTTGGGTCTTGGTACTAGATGCAAACTCGACTTCTTTCAAATTGGTTGAGTTCATCTTGCATTGCATTTACCCAGTCTGCATCCTGCAAAGCCTCAGCAAATTTTTAGGTTCAATAAGAGATAAGAAAGCATCAAAAGCACAAAGATTCTTTAATTAAAATCTAGTTTTAATTTCAGAAGTTGGATCAGTAATTATGTTCTCAATGGGATGAAAACTTTGATACTTGTAGGGTTTCACAACCAACTGGTTTCTGTTTGATGTTTCTTCCATGTTTTGTTGCTGAGGAACATGCTCATGGACAGGTTCCATTTGGGAATTAGATTCAGTTCTTCTTTGTTCATTTTACCCTATCAGGTTGCCCTGGATAGAAGAACCAGTTCCATCACCTGTTCCTTCTTCTAGTGCAGATTCAGTTGGGGCTGTGACTTCATTTAAACTTTTTACCAGTCTTGTAGCTTCATCTTCATGTTCCTGTCTCTCAGAAAGAATGTTAGTTTCATCAAAAACTACAAGTACACTTTCTTCTACGCACATAGTTCTTTTGTTGTACATTTTATAAGCTTTGCTATATGAAGAATATCCCAAGAATACTCCCTCATCACTTTTGGGATCAAGCTTACCTAGGGAGTCCTTTCCATTGTTGTGCATAAAGCACTTGTATTTAAATGCCCTAAGATGGGATATATTTGGTTTTCTCCCTTTAAGTAACTCATGGGGAGTCTTCTATAAAAGAGGTCTAGTCATGCACCTATTAATAATGTAACATGCAGTGTTTACAGCTTCTGCCCAGAATTTATGGGGCAGTTTACTAGAAAGAAGCATAGTCTTAGCCACATTTTCAAGTTTTCTATTTTTTCTTTCAACTACTTTATTTTGTTGTGGAGTCCTAGTTACAAAAAAATTATGATATATGCCATGCACATCACAAAATTTAGCAAACTTAGCATTTTCAAATTTAGTTCAATGATCAGATCTAATTGATGCAAGTTGATTACCTAGTTGTTTTAGAGTTTTTCTAAGAAAAAAAGTAGACATGTCAAATGCTTCATATTTATATGTTAAAAATAATGTCTAAATAAACCTAGAGTAATCATCAACAAGCACCATAACATATCTTTTCCCACCTCTGCTTAGAGTTCTCATTGGTCTACACAGATACATATGGACCAGTTCCATCGTTTTGGTGGTACATACCATTTTCTTGCTTTTGAAAGAGGATCTTACCTACTTCCCCCTTGAACAAGCGTCACAAACTTTGTCTTTCTTGAACTTAATGTTAGGCGGTCCTATCACCAAGTCTTTCGAGACTAGTTTGTTGAGTTGACTTAGACTGGCATGTCCAAGTCTTTTGTGCCAAAGGAAAGGATCATTATCCAACACACCGTCACACCTCCTTTTTCCGCTTACTACACCCTGTGAAGGGTATAATAAAAAGGAGTTTTTCCAATTAAAGGACAATCGAAACGGGATTCGTTTATTAAAAAATTCAGAGTCGCCACTTGGGAGATTTATGGTGTCCCAAGTGACCGATTTGAATCCTGGATCGAGGAAAGGGTTTGACTCTGTTTAACAGTCACGAATCAGAAATCCGGGTAAGGAATTCTGTTAACCCGGGAGAAGGGGTTAGGCACTCCCGAGTTCCGTGGTTCTAGCACGGTCGCTCAACTGCTATATTTGGCTAAATTTTGATTTTATACATGTTAAACCTATAGTGCAATTTTAGGATTATTCACCGCTTTTAGTCGATTATTAAGAAAGTGAACGTCGTTTAAGAACGTATTTTCAGATCACGTCACATGAAACGCACCCGGATCCTTGATACATTCTTATTCAACATTTTCGGATTTGGATTTGGGTTGCATGAAATGCACACCCATATTTAGGAAGGTAAAATTATTAAAAGCGCGCCTAAAGCGACTAACGTATTATTTACTTTGCGGAGGGCCGTGAAATTCGCTAAACGACAAGCCCCAGATACTAAGTATTTTTAATTAAGTAATTAATGAGGGTCCCGCAATTTGTATATTTTATTTGGCAAGGCTCATCTCATTTTATTTAAGGGCCAACCTACTACAATTTTTATTAATTATTTGTCTCTAAAAGGCCAATTAACTTACAATTATAAATTCGGACCCCGAATTCAAGTCCGAATTCAAACAAAAGGGAAGACCCTTTTAGCTTGAAACCGCTACCTAATTCAAAACCCAAATTTACATTTGCGGGTTAATTCCCCATATTCCAAATATAAGTGAAAGAATTTTGATTTATAGCAATTATTTGGGCCTTAAAGATCAGCCCAGGATTTTAAATGCCCAGCGCTTTTTAGGCTTTGGTAAACACTGGTCCAGGTCTGGTATGTGTAACTATTTCCATTGAGTAGCTGGGCCAAGCCATTAGGCCCAACATTGACAAATCAGAACCGATTATTAACTAGGTGCAATTTAGACTTGGATGCAATATGGAGTTATAAATGTGGATTTGATTGAAATCAAACCCAATGATAAATTCACAGCAAAAATTATAGGGGGCCAACGTGCATTCAATATGAACAGGAAGCTAATTAACAGTTAACTGAACCAATTCATTTTATTTGACATATATTTGACCAGAAAAC
>MU770378.1:0-21724 GCA_026770625.1 Nicotiana glauca | reverse complement strand
CTTGACTGTATCTTGCCCTGATTTTCCTAAGTCATTCCACCACATGCGCAAACCCAAAGGGACCCTGTTTATAATAGCTCCAGATGAATTCCGACTCGTGCTCATTCTGCATTTATTAAGGTGATTCAGACAAAAGAAAAACCTTTATTTGACTCAAGAAAATAAAACTAGTTTTTTCCTTTTTCCCAATTTTAAAGAAAGGAAAGGCTGGTTTTCCGAACACGGCCTTTCAGCACTTCAGGGACGAAGATTTTAAGGCTGTGTGGGTCAAATGAACAAAATCTCAAAACGACCAAGGGTGGCTGTTTATGCAAAGCCAGCCTGCCGGCGTCCCTTTCGGGAACATTCGGCTACATTGGATAAGGACGGCATCACCCGACTTATTTATAACAAAATTAGAATTTGACTTTTTTTTTTGGCTATTTTTGCAAAAGGGGATGTTGGACCCGACGAGGGTTGCCTACGTATCTAACACCCTGTGAGAATCAAAGTGGCGTAGTTCGGGCCAATAGAATCAAATTAAAAACATTCCAAAATTTCAACAGAGTTTCGACACTACTTAGACAGTGGTTTCTTCCTAAAACAAGTAGTTATCTCTCTACACTGCTATTTTTCTCTTTTTTTCCCTCTTTTTTTCATTTTCCAATATTCTTGATTTTCATAAGCCGGTCAACATGCAAGTATGAAGAAAATAAATGCATAAAATAAACAGGATGCAGCAGGATGGTCTTTTCATTTCAGGTTACCTGTCCTAGACGGACCCAACCCCGGTGTTGAGTCCCCTAAGTCAAATGCAACATGATGCAAACAAGCGTTCCTACTAGGGATCCGGCATGAAGTCAAGTTATTCTAGGTTAAAACCTGGGTATGTGTTCTAGACAGTAGACCCGAGCGGACAACTCGAGTCGGGGAGGGGGCTACGTACCGGGGACCTGCGAGATCGTCCGGCTTTGTAACTTATCCGAGCCCTTTCTTATTTCAAGGTATGACACTAACAGAATAGGGAGTCTCAACCAGTGAGCACATCCCCGGAGGTAAGAATAGAAGGGTTCGGCACATTTTATATGTACAGTCAAATGATATCAAAGCGGTAATAAGCATCATTTTGCACATTAAGCAAAGATCATATGAAAGTATCAGATAATAAAGCCAAAATACAACAATTTATCACAAGCTCAAATTTCTAACCCTGAACCAGTGGCTATGGGTCACTTTTATCCCCAGCAGAGTCGCCAGAGATGTCACACCTCTTTTTGGTGCTACCGCACCCCGCGAAGGGCGTGGTAAAGGCAGTTTTTCCAATTAAAGGACAAGCAAAACGGGATTCGTTTATTAAGAGATTCAGAGTCGCCACTTGGGAGATTTATGGTGTCCCAAGTCACCGACTGAATCCCGAATCGAGGATAGGTTTGACTCTATTTAACAGTCTGCGAACCAAAAATCCGGATAAGGAATTTTGTTAACCCGGGAGAAGGTGTTAGGCATTCCTGAGTTCCGTGGTTCTAGCACGGTCGCTCAAATGTCATATTTGGCTTATTTATCTGATTTATAACATGCTTTAACTTATGTGCAAATTTTAACCTTTAACCGCTTTTAATATTATTATTATTATTATTTTAACAAAGAATTGTAACGTTGTGAAAACGTATCTCGAACCACGTCACATCAATGTACCCATGATTATCGACACATTTCGACTTCGTTGAGATTTGGATTTGGGTCACATAAATGTACACCCGAGTTTAGGGAGGTAATGTTATTAAAATACGCGCCCAAAGAGTCTAACGCGTTATTATTTTGGGGAAGGCCGTGCAATTCGCTAAACGACCCATCCCGAAGTCTAAGTACTTTTAATATATATACATTTGTGAGGGCCCCGTAATTCGTGTGTTCTATTTGGCGAGGCTCATCTCGTTTATTATTTAAAAAGGCCAACCTAAAAGCAACTACGATTTGCTATTTGTTTGTATGCCTCTAAGAACAAAGAAAGAACCCTAGTCCATTAATTACTGGATTAAAACCAACCATGAGGAAAATTGCACTCGAGGCTGCGTCAAAAGAGTGGTTGGTTGCAGGCCTTGGCCCAGACCCAAACGTAAAGGGAATTGGAACTGGAACTGGGCCCGTGCATTAAAGGAAATAAACCTCAATCATGGGAACTAAGCTAGTAAACCCAGATCTTCACACTACGTTGAAACGTGAATCAATTGATCGCAACACCCTGCTGAATTTACTACCAAAATCAATTAGCAATTAACATTAACTCGAAGGTTTCTGGCCCATAATTTGAGATTAAACATTAGCGTGGTCCTAAACATGTTGCAAACCAACTTAAGCTTTAAATTCCCTACCGTTGCTCATTCTCGCTATAGTATTGATTCCGGTTGGTGAATTGATAGTGCCAACTTGATTTAAGCCAAGTTGCTGACATTAACAACCTACAACTATTAATACTTACGCTGAAACAGTGAACTCTATGAGACGAAAGAGCTGACCCTCATGACAAGTTTGCTGATATTAATTAGTGCAATACGAAAATAATCGAGATGCATGTTTAGCCCAAAATTAAACTGGTCGTGGCCATCACATACTTGTAACTTCAAACTATTTTTTAGATTTTAAATGCTTTAATTAGAAGAATGCTAAACTGAGATGAGTGATAGCTATACTAAAGTTATTGATAAATAGCTACAAGTTAAAACAGTCCATGAGAGTCCCATACGAGCTTAAATAGTACAAGTCAGTAGAGATGTTCCTAATTAAACAGTCCTAGTTCAACACAATCCACACGAACTGAAATTAGACAATTATACAATACTAAGTTGATTGTAACTACATGCATTCACGTGAGCACAGACTTGGAATACTACTTTATTTCATTCCAGTCAAAGGTTACATCAGTGTGAGTTTGAATGTGTACCTGGAAGTGTAATGAAAATTGAAAGAGAGGATAGTCAACAGCGATTTAGCAACACAACAATAGCAATAACCAACAGCAACCAGTAATACTCTGTGGCAGATTTTAAAACCCAGGACTCCAACAGAAACACAATGAAACAGTAGCAGATCAACCACAACAAACTCAGAAAAATAAGTGACAATCTCAGGCAGAAACACTCTCAAACTAACTGAACTTTTAGTGTCGAATTCAGCCTAGACTCTCTGAGAACTTAGCTTCTTAGGAAAAAAAAAGGGCCATCCAAATTAAACTTAAACTCTGGACTTCTTCTGTTAAAAATCCAGCCTCTTTCCTGTTCTAAATGAGCCTATTTATAGCCAAAAACAGGCCTCTAAGTATGCCTCGAATTACCCAGACCTCCTTCTGCCCATACCCTCTAATTCCCCACTCCTTAATGTCTTCTTTATTCAAGTTAATTGGCCCCCATGCTTACATGCTTGTCCCTTCTTGTTTCAATCAAGACTTATAGGTGTATTATAGTATTCAACTTAATTCCCATGCTATTATGTTTGGTTCCCCACTGGTATTAAACTAAGGGTAACTAATGACCCACTAGGCAGACTCTTAAACTTGAACTTATTATAACCCTGTTGATTCCTAAAATTATCCCCTTAACCCTATGAAAATTACTGTATTACCCTCAGCCTTATTAATCTGATGTTAGAATCTATATAAGTTCAAACTCAAAACTAATTTTCTGGTTGGTCTATCTACAGCTATAAACCAACTCCTAGTATCAAATTCACACAAGTGATTCTTAGCAAGAGACCAAATCAACTTTTAAAAAAAGGTATCAATCAGATGGAATGAATTGGTCATATTGGGAACCAATCCTGACCAACTCAAACCAAATGATCAATTGGGGAGTTGATAATGCAATCTAGGATTGAAGACGTACCAATCACGGCATCTCAGCACAAGTTTAACACATAAAAAGAAACAAGCTGGTAATCATATTGGAGTGAACAAGAGTGGCCTATTATCATGATTCTTCTACCTTTCAATCAGAAAACTAATCGAAGACACTTTTTCAATCGATTACATATATACAATTAATAACAAACCAACAGAATCAAACAGAACAATCCATGAAACTAACTACTCTACCAAACATATTCTAATCGACTACATGGCTAAACATATACTCGACTATGAACAGAAGAAAGACTCGACCAAATAAAAAGGTCAGGTTGGAGATGAACAGAACAGTTGATAACAAAATTGAAAAACCAAACTAAATAGATAAACAGATATAAACATGAACATAGAACAAAGGGGAAAAGAAAAAATACCTCAGCACTTAGAAACTAAACGACCCAGGTTCGAACTCAGAATCGAACACTTTGAGATCGAACGGACCTTAATCGAGTGTTCTCAACTGAGAACACTTCGACTAAGGTCGATTAGACCCCAAATCTTCCTTTAATTCGGACAGATTCCATGGCTTGGAAGCTCTAGGGTTCTTGCGTTCGATTTGGGCTTCGAACGTTTCTAGCCAGTTTCGAACCAAACCAAATGCATTTAGGGTATGAGGGAGGTCAGAGGGTGTTGTGGTGTGAATTTGAAGTGGATTGGGGTAGGTCCAGGTTTGGCTCGAATCTTCGATTGAAGGTTCGAGAAGTTCCAGGAGGATTCGAGCTACACGGTTGGTATATTTGGAACCAGGGTGGTCAGATGGTCTTAGGGTGTTGGTTTGGTGATCGGCGGCGTTGTTGCCGTCGGGTTTCAGTCGGTGGAGTCACATGGCGGTTAGGGTTTTGCCTGGTCCGTCTCTGAGCTTGGAAATAGACGAAGGGGGTGTTTGGATTGGGAGGCTGGAGTGAGAGGTTAACCTTATATAGTGGGGGGTGGTTTGATCTTGGCCGTTGGATCACACGAGATCAACGGCCTGGATCTCTCACTTAAGTGGAGCGACGTCGTTTAGACGTCTCTGAGACCAGGTGGGTATTTGATGGAACGGGTCGGGCTGGATATGGGTTAGGGTTTGGCGTTCGAGACCGTTGGATCAAGGGAGATTAACGGCTCAGATTGGCATGCCTGAAACGACGTCGTTTGAACCAACGCTGGGACTGAACTGGACCGTTAGATCTGTTTGATCAACGGTCCATATTTAAGATGCTGAAACGACGTCGTTTGGTTGGTCTGAGAGATCAGGCAATTGGGTTGGTCATTTGCTCATTTGGTCCTGACTTTGGGGTCCCAAAATGATGGCCCAGGTCGGATTTTGCCCACTATTTTCCTTCTTCTTCTTTTTTCCTTCATTTTCTTTTAATTCCTAAAAATAAAAATTCCTAAATTAAATTGTAACATCAAAATTAAACTACAAAATATTAATTAACCCTAATCAATAATTAATACACATGACTAGTCATTAATTGAAACCAAAATCACACAAAAATGATAAACATACAAAAATACCTATTTTTGTGATTTTCCTCTGTCAAAACCAAATTATGGTTCAACTAATTCCTAAGTGCACCATTAGATCCTAAGTGTGCATGCAACATATATTTTTGTATTTTTCTATTAATTTAGACATATAAACACGAACGCACAACTGCTAAAATATAAAAGGAAAATAACACAAAAATCCGGAAGAATTGCACACAACATAAAACATTTCATTTTGGATTTTTTGGGAGTATTTCTCATATAGGGCTAAAATCACGTGTTTACACTACTGTTACGAGTGTTGCTGCCTCGTCAAGCCGTTTAACTCCTGCTTATGCTATGGCACCAGCAGAAAAACCCGAAAAGTTTTTCGGTATCGACTTCAAACGTTGGCAAATGAAGATGCTCTTCTATCTTACTACGTTGAGTTTGCAGCGATTCATCAAGGAGGATCCTCCGGTCCTGGCTGAAAATACTCCAGATGACGAACAATTTGTTGTAACTGAAGCATGGAAACATTCTGATTTCTTGTGCAAAAACTACATTTTGAGTTGTTTGGAAGATAGCATGTACAATGTCTATAGTGTCATGGAAACTTCAAAAGCGTTATGGAATGCGCTTGAGAAAAAGTACAAGACTGAGGATGCCGGAGTTAAGAAGTTCATGGCTGCAAGGTTTTTTGATTTCAAGATGATTGACACTAGATCGGTCATAACTCAAGTCCAAGAATTACAAGTTATTGTGCATGACCTCCTTGCTGAAGGTATGAACCGAATCAATAATTTTATTAATAAGATTTATCTTGTTATTAATTATGAATCTATTATTGAAGGTATGGTCATAAATGAGGCCTTTCAAGTCGCCGCTTTCATTGAGAAATTACCTCAGTTGTGGAAAGATTTTAAGAACTATCTAAAATACAAGGAGAAGGAGATGACACTTGAAGACTTGATTGTGCGTTTGAGGATAGAATAAGACAACAAAAATACTGAAAAGAAGTCACGCAGGAACTCGACAATAATAAGGGCTAACATTGTTGAGGAGGCGCCACAAAACAAGAAGAGAAAGAAGGCTTCTGGACCAAAGAATTACCCAAGCAAGAAAAAGTTCAAGGGTAATTGCCACAACAGTGGAAAATCTAGGCATAAGGTCGTGGATTGTCGTGCGCCAAAGAATGATAAGAAGAAAAAGAATCAAGCTAATATGGTTGAAAATGCTGACGAAATGGAGGACTTGTGTGCCATATTGTCTCAATGCAACTTGGTAGGAAATCCTAAAGAATGGTGGATAGATTTTGGAGCCACCCGCCATGTTTGTGCTAACAAGGAGTTATTTTCTTCTTATGCCCCCGCAGGACCCGATGAGAAAATTTTCATGGGAAATTCGTCTACAACCAAAATTGAAGGAGTTGGCAAGATTGTGTTGAAGATGACGCCGGGAAAAATAGTGACTCTAAACCAAGTTCTCCATGTTCCAGAAATTCGCAAGAATCTTGTGTCTACATCACTTCTTGTCAAGAATGGATTCAAATGTATTTTTGTTTCTAATAGTGTTGTACTAAGTAAGAATGATGTGTATGTAGGAAAAAGTTACCTAAATGAGGGCCTTTTTAAGCTAAATGTGATAGCAACTCCTACCAATAAAGAGAATGTTTCTTCTTACTTACTTGAGTCAAACACTTTATGGCATTCGCGTTTAAGTCACGTAAACTTCAAAACATTGCGAAAAATGATAAATTTAGAAGTATTGCCAAAATTTGATTGCATTAATTCCAAATGTCAAATATATGTGGAATCAAAGTATGCTAAGCATCGTTATATGTCCGTTGAAAGGAATTCAAGTCCTTTAGACTTAATTCACACAGATATTTGCGACATGAAGTCAACACCATCTCGCGGTGGGAAAAAGTATTTTATTACTTTTATTGACGATAGCACGAGATATTGCTATGTTTATTTACTTAATAGTAAAGATGAGGCAATTGATGCTTTCAAGCAATACAAGAGTGAAGTTGAAACGCAACTAAACAAAAAGATCAAAATGATAAGAAGTGATAGGGGTGGCGAATATGAATCTCCTTTTGAAGAAATATGTTTGGAAAATGGCATTATCCACCAAACAACTGCCCCTTACTCTCCACAATCTAATGGAATTGCGGAAAGGAAGAATCGAACGTTGAAGGAGATGATGAATGCATTGCTAATAAGTTCTGGCTTACCACAAAACTTGTGGGGGGAAGCTATACTTACAGCTAACCGAATAATCAACCGTGTACCTCATAGTAAAACACAATCCATTCCTTATGAGATGTGGAAAGGAAGGAAGCCTAGCTTGAAATACTTCAAAGTGTGGGGGTGTTTAGCTAAGGTACAAGTTCCTAAACCTAAAAGGGTTAAGATAGGTCCAAAAACGGTTGATTGTGTGTTTATTGGATATGTAACCAATAGCAAGGCATATCGGTTTCTGGTTCATAAATCAGAAAATCCTGAGATTCACATTAATACGATAATAGAATCAGATAATGCTGAATTCTTTGAAACTATTTTTCCATATAAAAAGGAAAGTGAAGTGACCTGCCAAAAGTCAAAACGACTTCGGGAGGAAATAATAGATGGTATGCCTAATGAAGAAAATCCGAGAAGGAGTAAACGTCAAAGGACATCTACTTCATTCGGTCCAGATTTTCTGACTTTTCTGTTAGAAAATGAGCCTCGTACCTTCAAGGAAGCAATGTCTTCATCAGAGGCACAATATTGGAAAGAAGCTGTCAATAGTGAAATAGAATCCATATTGAGCAACCATACTTGGGAATTGGTTGATCTTCCTCCAGGTAACAAAACGTTGGGTTCTAAATGGATTTTCAAGAAGAAAATGAAAGACGATGGTACTATTGACAAATACAAGGCAAGACTTGTTGTCAAAGGATTTAGACAACGAGAAGGTCTTGACTATTTTGACACATACTCGCCGGTAACAAGAATTACATCCATTCGGATGCTAATAGCGTTAGCCGCCTTGTATGATCTTCAAATCCATCAAATGGATGTAAAAACAGCCTTCTTAAATGGTGATTTAGAGGAAGAAATCTACATGGACCAACCCGAGGGGTTTGTGGTTCCGGGAAAAGAAAAGAAGGTGTGTCGACTTGTTAAGTCTCTTTATGGACTAAAACAAGCACCCAAGCAATGGCATGCGAAATTTGACCAAACAATGTTGTCAAATGGCTTTAAGATTAATGAATGTGATAAATGTGTTTACATTAAGAACGTTCCAAATCATATAGTCATTGTTTGCTTATATGTTGATGATATGCTAATAATGAGCAAAGACATTGCCGACATTCAAGCTACTAAGCGCATGCTTGCTAGTAAGTTTGATATGAAAGACTTAGGAGTTGCCGATGTAATTCTAGGAATTAAAATCAAGAGGACTCCTCAAGGTCTAGCTTTGTCTCAATCACATTACGTGAAAATGGTACTTGAAAAATTCAAACATTTGGAATTTAGAAGTGCAAGGACTCCAATTGACTTAAACCATCATCTTATGAAGAATAAAGGTGAAAGTACGTCTCAATTGGAGTATGCTCGTGTGTTGGGAAGCTTAATGTACATCATGAACTGTACACGACCTGATATAGCTTGTGCGATAAGTAAACTTAGTCGATTCACAAGTAATCCCAACAAACATCACTGGGTGGCAATGAAACGAGTTCTGGGATACTTGGAGTATACTCAAGACTACGCTTTGCACTACAATAAATATCCTGCAGTTATCGAAGGATATAGTGATGCAAATTGGATAACCGACTCAACAGAAACAAAGTCCACAAGTGGATATGTTTTTACTGTTGGTGGAGGAGCAGTATCTTGTAAGTCTTCTAAACAAATGTGCATCGCTCGCTCTACAATGGAATTAGAGTTTATAGCTTTGGATAAAGTCGGTGAAGAAGCTGAATGGCTTCAAAATTTCTTAGAAGACATTCCGTTCTGGCCAAAACCTTTGGCTCCTATTTGCATACATTGCGATAGTGAAGCTGCAATAGGACAGACAGGGAGCGTTATGTATAACAGAAAGTCTCGTCATATACGACGAAGACGTAAGACCGTTAGATAACTACTTTCTAGTGGAATTATCACTATTGATTATGTAAGATCAAAGGATAATGTGGCGGATCTGCTTACAAAAGGCTTAACTATAGAGGGAGTTGAGAAATCATCTAAGGGAATGAGACTATGGCTGAGGACAAGTCAACATGGCGGTAACTCTACCTAGAATTTTTGGATGTTCCGAGATCTAGGTTCAAGGAGCTCAAGCAAAGTTGTGATTGACCGGTTCAACATTATCAAAGTAAAATCTTTGGTCTCTTCTCGTGATGAAGACAATATTTAGTAACAAGGATAGAACTTTACACGTTCTTTAATGATTACTTAAGTTTGATGTGGTAGTTATCAAATAGTGTCAATCTAAAGGATAACACGTTTAGGAATCACCTATGTAAGTGTGAAGTGGAAGCCATTTCAATGATAATTCTGTAAGGCCAATTCTCTACACACTTATGAAACCAGGCGGNTCCAGATGCAATTAATCCTTACTTGCAAATCACACAACTTTCATCTATGATCTTTCTTGATACAGCCATTCCCATTCATGTGGGGGATTGTTAGACTTTTAAGCTATTGGGCTTTAAAGTATAAAAGTGTGAATTGGAAATGGAGGGAAATAAAATGGAGGGAAAAATGAAAATTTGAAGAAGTGAGCTTTTGTCTTGCACTTTGTCCCTCATTGGTGAGGGACAACTACATTTGTATGTGTATATATATAATCACTTCTTAAAGATCTTAAAAGGAGTTGAAGATAATGAACCCTCGCGTCGTCGTCGTCGCTCGCTCGGCTTTGGCTTTGGCTTTGGCTTTGGATTTGGATTTGGATTTGGATTTGTCAAATGACTGATCGATAAGATTATTTTTTGAACAAAATTTATTTAATTAATTATTTAATAATTAATTAAATGTCATATCAGTGCTGAAGATTGAGAAATATAGTCTGGCCGCGGTCCTGGCGTAACCGCGGTAGGACCGCGCCAGAACTTTGCTGCAAATTCAGAGAGCCAGACACCTTTTCCAGAACAGACATCACACCTCTTCCTATAATTGCCTATAAATTCTGAGGCATGATTTCGTTTTTAATACAACAAAAACATTACAGAGCTTCCTTCTTTCTTAAAATACTGCATTCTAATTCGCAATCTCTCTCTCTCTCAAATTCGTAAGTGTGATTTTGCTTCGTTCTTTAAGTTCGTTGGTATCCTGCAGTTTATATTGCCACTGTTGCAGGAAGATTTATTCCATTTTATCCTGGGAGGATTTAATCCATTACCTTGGCAACGGGTGAGATGGTTAAAATTCCTTAAGGACGCACAAGCAAATTGTGGACTCGGAATATTTCTTAATCTCTACTGTTTTTCTAGTTTCTTTTATTCTTCTAATATTTTTCTAATTTTGTGTTTTAACACAGTAGCACTCACAAAAGTACCTGTAAATCTAAAGGAAAACCTATTAGTAGTGCTTTCAATTTTAAGCAAGAAATAATGCTCGTTTGTGTCTTGGATATCCTTTAATAGGATAGATTATGTTTTAATGAATATGTAATACTTTTTCTACTTGGTATCTTCTCGACTTTAAAATTTATGGGTTCGGTATTCAAATCCTTTTTAGTTAATAATTAATAACTTAATACTAATCCAATAGAGAAAATTTTACTTTATACCCATTAATTCTAAACTATTTACCCTTTAATGCCCAAGCCCAAACTATTTACTACTCCTACCTATGGGGCCCAAATTATTTACCCAGTTAAAATAAAATAGAAGTGGAGAAACCTGGTAAGCAGAACAACACCGAATATGAATTGGGGAAAGAAGCCAACACGAGAGGGTTGGTGCTGTAAATGGAGTTTCATTTTTCCTCCATTTTCTTTTTCTTTTCTAAACCCATTAGTTTTCTAGAGTTAACACTTGAATTCTTTTCCATTTTTATTATGGGTTTAATTCTAAAATAATTTTCTCTTATTGTAGTATTCTGGGGTTCATCATCAATGGCAATTCACACTTGTTTCTCACTAATACCTTCTTCTTTCTCTTATCCCAAACTCATTTTTGGAGATTTATTGTACAAAACTTCAAATCCACCATTGAAGGACCTTGAAGCTTGAAACTCATAACTTGGTTTGCTTGAGTTTTTAATTATTTTGATCTGATCCTATATGAGTTTGTTTGGAAAGTTGATTGGAGGTTGTAGCTAATGTTTTAGTAAATCTGGTGGAGATTGTGTAGTATATTTTAGAAGTTTGGGTTGAAATATAGTCGAACAAGAGAAGAAGACGAATTTGTATTGTATATTCAAATAGTATACAAATATACCAATTTGGTATACAATTCATTCCAACTATATAGGCTATTAGTATAGCTATATACTATATTGGTATCATATGCTAGTTGAATCATTTTTTGATTGTATTAGCTGTATTTATTAGTACAATATTTGATTTTCTTTTAATAATAGTAATATAGTTCAATATCTTGAAATACTTTATTACATTAATATGTGCCACACCATTTTTTTTATTTTTCTCTTTATGCATGTATGTTATGTAATAGTAGTATAGTCATATAGTTGTCGGAAATTAACCAGTAAAATTGTATACCATGTTGGTATAGTTATATGCCATATTGGTATCATATGGTAGTTTGAACATTTTTTTTTATTGTTTTGGCTACATTTTAAGTGAATTCTATTATGAAATTATTTATATGAACTTGATTTGCAGTGCTGGAAATTTTTGTGTGCTGGTGGATATAGATTATGTGTATTATGTAATAATTTTTATAATTATAGGCAATTGTTGGAACGACCCATATAACTACATACCCTGCTAGTATATGGAATGAGCAAGTTGCTTTGCGAATATTTAGCTTGCAATGCGAGCATGTAGTTTTCTCATACTTTTATTGTATCCTTTAATGTTTTGGTACAGTAGTATAGTCACATATAGTTGTAGCAATATTCTAAAGCAATCATATACTCTGTTGGTATACATGTATACCATATTGGTATCATGAGGTACTGGAAGTCTTTTTTGCTACTTATATTTTTATTGCATTTTTTAATATTTTATTATCATTTCTATTCTAACTAGTACATATGGAGATTTAGTGGCCGTAGATTATATTGTCTTGTTCCATCACTGGTTGGTGTTACTGCTAATGGTAGAGTATGTACTAATATTTGTAGGGAAGGAGATCAAGGTTTGCATGACAATCACGTGGAATTAAAAAAGGAACAAGAAATAAAGAAAAAAATTAAAGAAAGAGTCAAATTTGAGTGTGAAATAAGTTATGATAAAAATAACAATAATACGATTTGAGAAAAAATAAATGAATAAAATAGAAAAAATTAAAAAAAGGAAGAAAATGAGAAAAAAGAAAAGGAGTATAGAAAAGAAAAAAGAAAAAAAGAAAAGAAGCATAGAAATAAGAAAGAATTGGAGAATAAAGAAAAAATTCCCAACAAAAACTACTATGGGTAGGAAATGTAATTAGTTTATGGGTAAAAAAACAAATAGGTAGACAAAAATAAATAGTTTTATTTTTATGGGTAACTGTATCAAAATTCCAATCCAATAATTTGTACCTTAAATAAATTTCTTAATACAAAAACCTCTGCCCCCTGCAATAGTGTGGGTCGGAACAAGGAATATTGCCCTTTTAACTCTCTCCTGTATTTGGCTTCCCCGGCATTGCCCTGTTTAGCCTTGTCCTACTCTTCATTGTTATAGTAGATTTTAAAATTAACTATTTTTTCATTTATAGTTTCTTTACCTTTTTATTATTTTCAAAAAATTTCTCATATGTTTACCAATCAATAGCCGAAGGTGACGAGAAAAGTTTTATTTTTTTGAAGTAAAACTTTTTATAAAATTAGTACAATTCAACTCATCTCCTTCCACTAACAATGCAGAATGCAAAGAAATCATATAACCCTTCTACATCCACAATCTAACCCAGATGGTAAACCGAAAATTTTCATCTTTTGCATTTAAACTTAGCAGTATATAATTTTCTCACACGTCAGCATTATATTACTTAATGATTATATGATTTGAGTAGAATTCAATTTACGTTATCGAGTTTTAGTTAGCCTTCTAAAGTTAAAAACAGAGAAAATATCGGTGGAACGTGGAACTTTCATTGAAGCAACGTTTGGACACGATTGAGTATATTTAACTTTTATAGAAGTATACGTACTAGATAGTATGCTGCCACGCGCCAACCATTGCAAGAGTTTCTTTTTGGTGTCGCACCTAGTGTATTCTGAATTCACATCAGAGCATTCGTTAATTCAGATTCGTATCGTGTAAGTTTTTATAAAAGAAAAAAATATTTCATACAAGATTTTTCTATTTCTGGGGCAGCATTGTAAAGTAGATGCAAACCAAAATTTTGTAGAAACGTTAAAGCTCTTTGCATCTCAAAATTGTAGGGAATCAACCTGATCAAGTATTACCTTGTTTTTGGGCAATTGATAGGTTATTCATCATACAAACAAATCTAAAGCATTTTCAAATTGATCATAACCAAAAATCATCAGAAAAGGAAAATACAGTAAATACAACACAATTCTAAAGAACATCCCACAAGAAAATCTTACAAAAAGTGTTCAAAGCTATTAAGATTTTTTTTTTACAAACTATCATTTTCATCTCTTAGATCTCACTCACTCTTCTACTAATTGTAAATTTGTAACAAACCTACTAGAAATGTGTATAATGTATCAATGTGCCACTCAGTATTAAACACATAATCTAGAATTTTTGGAATTAAAAGAGTTACTACAAAATAAAGAGAGTGACATTTTTCACATAAACTAAAATGGAAAGTAAAACATATAATTGAAATATATTGAGTAAGTAATATTGATCGATAACTTAGAATAAATAATAAGTACTAGTATGTTATAAAATGTTAAATTACACTAATAATATTAAAAATTCATTACTATGACAATATATAACTTATTTTTTTGAGCAAATGTATATTTCTCTGAAAATATCAAAGACAAATAGAAAGTTTATTTCTCTCTCCTTTGGTGTAACGACCTGACCGGTCGTTTTACTTTTTAGGTCCCCGTTCTCCTAATTAAGACTCTCCGCATGTGCTTTTATTATTTTATAACTTGCGAGGATGGTTGGTTCGGATTTGGAAGGGTTTGGTTGAAATCGGAACACTTAGTTCCTTAATAATGGCTCAAGTTTGACTTGAGTCAACGTTTTGAGTAAACAATCTAGGAACCAGGATTTGACGGTCCCAATATATTTGTATGATAATTTTGGACTTGGGCATGTATTTGGATCGGGTTTCAGATACCCCAAGAGCGTTCCGGTGCTTAATGTTGAAAATTATCTCATTGAACGTTTTCAAGTTCTTCAAGTTTGGTTTGGAGTAGGTTTTGGTGTTATCGAGGTCCGTTTGAGAATTCTATCCTGGAAATAGTTACGTATGGTAATTTATGACTTGTACGCAAAATTTGGCGTCATTCCAAGTTGATTTGATAGGAATCAGACGCGTAGAATGTGTTTTTAGAAGTTCTTGAGTTTCATGTTGAATTCATGCGTTTTGCCATCTGAATCGTGATTCTCGATGTTATTTTAGTATTTCAATTGTGCGAGCGAGTTTGTGTGATATTTTTAGACTTGTGTGGATATTTGGTGTGGAGCCCAGGGGCTCGGATGGGTTTTGAGCGTGGTTCGGAGTGTTTGGAAGAACTTCAGTTCTGCTGGTTTTGACTGGTGCTTCAAATCTCCTAAATGCGAGATCTTGTCCGCATTTGCGAACCTCGCATTTGTATCGATCTTATTCCAGATAATATTATAAATGATTTTGTATATTCTACTAGTTGCTCATACACTTACGACACTGTATTTTGGGAACATTCTAGTAGCACCTTATGGTTTTGAGTATTAAATACATTGTATTTATGGTCTCGTTGGCTTATGCTTTACTTAACTATAAATTCCTACTAATCATTTTCTTAATAAATAAAATCAACTACTTTGAAATTATCAAAAAGGACAACCACATGACTAGTTCACCGTTTGCCTAGTGGCGACGTTGGATGCCATCGTGGCCTATAGGAGAAATTGGATCGTGACAACTTGGTATCAGAGCACTAGGTTCACGTAGGTCTCACAAGTAACTAATAGAGTTTTGCGAATCGATGCGGAGATCTTCGTACTTATCTTTGAGTGGCTATAGGTTTCTAGGAAACTTCTCTTGATTCATATCCTATCCTGTAGTTGATGTTGTGCAAAGTATCATTCTCTTATTCTCTCACAGATGGTGAGAACATGCACGACAGATGTACCTGACCATGGAGGAGCTGTTCCCCCTTTTGCTAGAGGCCGAGGCAGTGGAAGAGGGAGGGCTCCATATCCTGCCAGAGGATGAGTTCGTCCTAGAGTTGCTCCAGTTGTGCCACCAATGGATCTAGTGGAGGATCATGTTACTGAGGAGCAGAGCGAGGTACCTGCAGCTGAACCGGCCCCGACGGGTTTCATGTCCGCAGTAGGATTCTAGGAGGTCATGGGATACATGCTGCGATTTATGGACTCTATGACGCATGCTGGTTTATTTCTAGTGGACCCGACCATATCAGGCAGGGGGGAGCACAGACCCCTACCGTTCAGGCTCTAGAGTATGTTGCTGTCGTATATCAAACCCCTAGTGTACTACCCATGGGCAGAGCTTAGCCAGTTGCAGTGGCTATACCAGATGCCAAACCAGTCGCGACCGGCGAGCCGAAGAAGCTATTGGATAGATGGACCTGACTACATCTTCCTACCTTTGGCGGTGAGCTACATGAGGACTCCTAGGACTTTATTGATCGTTGCAGTGATTGACTGTACACAACATGAGGGTATTGGAGTCCCACGTGGTGGACTTTACTACCTTTCAGTTGGAGGGCAGGGCCCGTAGATAATGGAAGTCCTATATTCTCGGCAGACCAGGAGGTTCTCCTCCCTTGACTTGGGACCAATTCACACATCTCTTTCTGGAGAGATATATCCCACCCTCTAAGAGGGAAGAGTTACGGGTTCAATTCGAGCGGCTCCAGCATGGTCAGACGTTTGTGACTGACTATGAGGCGAGATTCTCTGAGTTGTCTTGTCATGTACTTATGATGCTCCCCATGACGAGAAAGAGTGTGGAGGTTTATTGCGGGCTTGCACTATGGTATTCAGGTCACCACGTCATAAGAGATTGAGATGGGGACTCCTTATAAGCAAATTGTGGAGATCCTCCGAGGATCGAGAGTATTCGTCAGCAGGGCCAAGAGCAGGCATCAATGGACAAGCAGTATCAATATTTTGGAGGGTCCAATGGTGCTCTGTCTGGGGGCCGAGGTTAGTTTATGAGGGGCCAGTCTAGTAGGACCACATATCCAGCACCGTGGCCTTCTCGGGGTGTTCCAATGGTGCTATTTGATAGAGGTCTTACCTTCCACCGACCATTTAGGGTTCCTTCAGTGGGTGTTCAGGTCCCTAGAGTCAGACTCAGGGTCAGTCATTTTTGCACAAGGAGGTTGCTTTGAGTGCGGGGATCTTGGTCATGTAAGGAGATTCTGCCCCAAGCTTTGGGGCAAGGCAGTACAAGAGGGTCATCAGCCCATGATTACCGCACCATCTGTCATACCAGCCGTCCAGCCGCTCAGAGACTGAGGGTAGATGCGTAGGGGTCATCCTAGAGGTGGAGGCTAGTAAGGTGGCGCTCCAGATAGGTTCTATGCCTTTCCGACTAGACCAGATGCAGTAACCTCAGATGCCATGATCACATGTATTATGTCTATCTGCGGTAGGGATGCTTCGGTACTATTTGATTTAGGGTCTATGTATTCATATGTTTTATCTATGTTTGCTCAATTTCTAGGTGTTCCTCGTGAGTCCTTGGGTACTCATGTGTATATGTCCATGCCGGTGGACGATGTTGTTGTTTTGGATCGGATTTATCGGTCCTATATTATGACTTTATGTGGTTATGATACTAGGGCGGATCTTCTGTTGCTCGACATGATCGACTTTGAGGTCATCCTGAGTATGGACTGGTTGTCTCTGTACCATACTGCCCTTGATTTCCATACCAAGAATGTTACCTTTGCGATACTAGAGTTGCCTAGATTGGAGTGGAAGGGTTCATCTGTCAGTGCATCTAGTCGGATTATCTCTTTCCTGAAGGCTCGACACATGGCCGAGAAGGGTTGTTTGGCTTATCTAGCTTATGTTCGGGATACTGCTGCAGAGACTGACGATTGATTCAGTGCATGTGGTGCAGGAGTTCAACAATGTATTTCCTTCTGACCTTCCAGGAATGCCACCAGATTGTGATATCGATTTCTATATTAATTTAGCTTCAGGTACCAACCTATCTCTATTCCATCGTACCGCATGACTCTAAAAGAGTTGAAAGAACAGTTTGAGGAGTTTCTAGCAAAGGGTTTCGGCAGACCAAATGTGTCGGCTTGGGATGTGCCCATGTTGTTTGTGAAGAAGAAGGATGGGACTATGCGGATGTGCAGTGATTATCGCAAATTGAACAAGTAAACCGTTTCCGCGAAGTGATGATTTGTTTGACTAGTTGTAGGGTGCCGGGGTGTTCTCTAAGATCAACTTGAGAACGGGGTACCATCACTGGATATTCGTGATTCGAATGTTCTGAAGACGGCTTTTCAAACTAGATATGGCCATTATGAGTTTCTAGTGATGTCCTTCGGCTTGACTAATGCCCGACGACATTTATCGATTTGATGAACCGGGTGTTCAGTCCATATATTGACTCGTTTTTCATTTTCTTCATTTATGACATATTGATCTACTCGCGTAATATGGAGGAGCACGAGCAGTATTTGACAGTTGTGCTTCAGACCTTGCAGGAAAAAAATCTATATGCTAATTTCTCAAGGTGCAAGTTCTGGTTAGATTTTGTGGCATTCTTGGGCATGATGAATCAGGCGAGAGTATTAAGGTATATTCCCAGAAGATCGAGGCGGTCCCGAGTTTGTCTCTTCCTACCACAATGACTGAGATCAGGATTTTATTAGGGTTAGTAGGTTACTATTGCCGGTTTGTGGAGGGCTTCTCATCTATTGCAACACCTTTGACTAGATTGACCCATAAGGGTTCCCCATTCTGATGGTTCAATGATTGCGAGGCAAGATTTCAGAAGCTTAAGATCGCATTAACTACCCCACCGGTGTTAGTGCTAGTTTCTGGTTCAATGATGTATACTGTGTATCGTGATACTTCACGCGTTGACCTGGGTTGTGTATTGATGCAGGAGGGGCGAGTTATTGCATATGCTTCACGTCAGTTGAATCCCTACGAGCAAAATAACCCCATACATGATTTGGAGTTGGTCATGATAGTTCATGCTCTCAAGATCTGGAGGCATTATCTTTACGGGATGTCCTGTGAGATTTACACCGATCATTGCAGCTTGCAGTATTTGTTCAAGCAGAGGGATCTCAATTTGGGGCAGTGCAGGTGGCTTGAGTTACTAAAAGACTATGATATTACCATCTTTTATCATTCGGGCAAGGCTAATGTGGTTGCGGATTCCTTGAGCAGAAAGGTCGAAATTAAGGGTAGTTTGTCCTTCATTTCAGCAGAAGAGAGTCCATCGACTTTGTACATTCATCCCTTGGCTAACAGATTTTTGAGGTTGGATAATTCATAGCCCAATCGAGTGCTTGCATGTGTCGTTGCTCAGTCTTCATTATTTGAGTAGATCAAGGCTCGTCAGTATGACGATCCGCACTTGCTGGTTCTTAGGGAGACAGTACTATAGGGTGGTGCCAAGGAGGCTTGGTTTTCTGCGACTCTAGGGTCGTATATGTATTCCTAATATTTATGGATTGAGGTAGAAGATTCTAGAGGGCACACAGTTCTCGATATTCTATTCATCTAGGTTCTACGAATATGTATCGAGACTTGAGGCAGCATGATAATCGGTGAATTTGATTATAATCACGCCTTAAATAATCACCTTCTTATGTAGTTTTGATGATAAAAGTGATAACAAAATGCTCTTATTAGTGCTTTTCATGATTTGCAGGTGATATATGTCCAAGGAAGGCTAGGGCGCAGTTTTGGAGTCAAAAATGGAGAAAAAGAGGCCAATTGTGTAAATTCCCAATGGAACCTCATATGCCAGCCGTGAAATTCAGAGAAGCAGTTTGGCCGCGGTTCTACCGCGACCGCGGCAGAACCGCAGTGGAAGGCAGCTGCAGAAGTTTCGAGATTCAGATAGGGTCTTTGGCCGCGGTTCTACCGCGACCGCGGCAGAACCGCGGCAGGCGCAGTAAACTTCAAGGACCGAAGTGTAAAAGACGGGATTTTTAGACCTAAACCCTATATTAAACATTAGACTTCGCCCAAAAAAGGCATGTATTGTTTTTGAGATTATTTTGGCAAGGAAAAATAATTGTGAGAGATCACCCAAAACATCTTTCTTCTTTTCTTTGATTTTTATTGCTAGTTTATGATGAATCTTATCTTAGTTTGTTTACCCATAGCTATGAATAGCTAAATCCCTTATCTAAGATTTTGATGGAACCTATTGGGGGATGAACTTCTTGTTTATGTGAATATAAATTGCTAGTTAAATCTCTATTTGTTCAACTTTGTATTTGTTGTAATTAATTGACAGGATCCTCAATTACCTGTGCCTATTTAGTGTGCATAACTTGGAAAAAAGTGCATATTTAGGTTATTGTTGAATAACACCACTCCTAAATTATAAAAGGAATCTATAATTGCGGGTTTAAAGGCAGGATTAGGGATAACGAAGCCTTGGGTGTAATCTAAAGTGAATCGTGCTAATTAACGCTAGCTAGTGTATCTCGGGAGAGTGCAATAGTATATTACTGTGATTACTCGGGAGAGATTTACGGTAAGAAGAGTGTTCATGATTGATAGAGATGTGTTGGTAAATTTGTATGAAGCATAAACAGAAGGGATTCCATCAATAGGAGAAATCATTGCCTTAGTTTCTTCTCATAATTGTTTACAACCTTAGCGTTTTAGTTTACAACTGTTTAATTGACTTGCAATCTTAGTTACTGAAGAAACCATCAACTGTGATTCATATATTTGGGAAGCTGGTTCTGAAGAGTTAGTGGGTCTGAAGATAGTAATTGATAGGTTAACTCTCTGTGGATTTGACCCTGGGCGTAATACTCGGGTTATATTTGCAACGTCCGCATTGTCCTTTTTATAAGGCATAGTTGGACGTGATCAAATTTTGGCGCCGTTGCCGAGGACTTAACGGAATTATCAATTTCCATTGACAAAATACAAAGATTCTTATTGTAGTCAGTTTTCTCTCTACCCAGTTTTCATTGAAAATTTAACGGTTGTTGACTTGGTTGCTCAGGTGTATGCCTAAAAATTCTACGAGGACTGGAGAACTACTTGAAGGACTCTCAGACCCCGAGCAAACATTCCGGGCATTGAACCGTGCCAACAAAAGAATTCAACAATCCCAACAAACACTCAAAATCGAAATTAACATGGGAAACGTGAACGATCCCAACGGAAACGTCAGGAATGAGCAAGCTGACTTAAATGCCAGGGAAGGGCCACCTCCTGTGCCTGAGGGTGCATTATATGACTGGGCACAACCAGCAACTGACAATTTGGCTACTGCCATTGTTGTGCCCGCAATACAAGCTGAATCGTTCCAGATCACAAACAATATGCTACACTTGTTGCAAAACAAGGGACTCTTTTCTGGGACACAAATAGAAGATCCTCAGCAGCACTTGAAGAACTTCTTATCCATATGTAAAACTCAAAGGCAACCCAATGTGACTCCGGAAGCAATCAGGCTATTATTGTTTCCATTCTCGGTGACAGGAGCTACGGAGGTTTGGCTAAATTCACTACCCATCAACTCTATAGAAACTTGGGATGAATTAGTTAAGCGGTTTCACAACAAATTCCACCCGCCCAACAAAACTGCTCATCAAATTGATGAGATTGTGAGTTTCAAGCAGAAACCAATGGAGACTCAACATAAGACATGGGGCAGGTTCAAAGGAATGTTGGTTTTGTGTCATCACCACGGTGTTCCAGAACAGATGTTGGGACAACGGTTTTACATGGGGCTGTCAGACAGCATGAAGAACATTGTAGATGCATCAGCTGGTGGGGCGTTCTTGAGCAAGACTTGGAGAGAAGGCAAGAATTTAGTGGACAAAATGGCACAAAATTCGGGATGGACAACTAGGAATGCACCTATCACTCCAGTGGTGCACTTAGTGCCTC
>MU770377.1:8610-70571 GCA_026770625.1 Nicotiana glauca | reverse complement strand
ATACTTTACATGAACAGATTAATCTCATTGGTACCGAGCTTATGAACCGAGTTCCTCTTTTAGAGAAACTGGCTCATGACCTAGAAAAAACTGCTCATGAAGCTGAAGAAGTTGCTCGTGACTCTCAATTATTGGAAAGGCCAATATGAGAGTTTACAGATTGAAACGGCCATTTTGGAAAAGAGAAAAAGTTCTTTAGAGAAACAAGTCCAAACTCTTACCTCTGAATTGGCAATAGTCAAGGCCACTGCAGATCAATCTAAGAGAGAAAAAGAACTTTTTGCAGAACAATTATCCACAGTTGTTGATGAAAATAAAGCTTTGAAAGCTTTGTTGACTTAGAAAGAAACATATGCAGAAGGGGTGGCATAAGAACTTTCTCGAGTACAAGAAGAATTATGAGCCTCTACAGACAAAGTTTATGCTTTGGAAAATGCTCACACCTCATTGCAGTCATCTCATGATTCTCTTTTGCTTAGGAACGAGGAGCTCAAGAACGAAGTTACGGCCTGGGGGAAGGATTATGAACTTCTTGAGGAATCCTCCAATATTGAAGTGAGTTGGACCTATCTCAAGACCCTCCTTGACACTTTAGTAGAGGTGAACCAGGAAGATTTTAACCTTGAATTTGAGTTGGCTAAGGCAAATGAAGCCATTGAAAGAGCACAACAGCCACCAGATTTTTCATCTCCTGAAACTAGTCTTCCTTCAGTTGAAAACCCTTTGACTGACGTTCCTTCAAATGAAACTTCTTTGGTTCAGACTGCTTTGGTTGGAGTTCCCATAGATGAAGTTTCTGTACCTGAAGTCCCCATGTCTGCTGTACCCGAGACTCCTGTGAATGATGAGATCACTGCTAGTGTTGCGCTTCCCTTAAGTTCTTTTGTGCCTATTGCCATTAATCAAGCTGAAGTTTCACCCGTGGTTGTTGCAGTACCATAACTGAAGATCAACTCTTAACTGTTGATGGTGCAAGTGCAGTTGAGCCTATAAATGATCCTTTTTCAGTTATATTACCTTAGAAGGTTTTTTTTTTATTTGTGATTTGAGTTTTACCCTTTTTGCAGGTGCCCCTTTGGAAGGCTATGTTCAAAGTTTTTAATTTCCTATGATAACTTTTTGTAATCAAACTCCTGACTTAGGATTTTTTAAGACTTCAAGTCAAGCTTTGTGTAAGGGGCACTTTTGATTCGATGATCAAGTTTTATACTTGACTTTTAACATTTAAGAAGTTCGTTTTACCAAACTCATATCTGTTCTATTCATGCCTCTTATTTTTGTAGGACTTAAAAAATAGATTGCATTTTTAGTTTCTGAAAATGCTTTCATTATTCTCACGATTAAATAACATGAGTTTTATAAAAGAGGGCCCTTTTATATATTGACACATGATGAAGAGGACGTCTCAACTTCATAATGGTGTCTTATACGTTATAAGAAATAGGAACACACATATTTATCTGGAATAACTTGAACAAGTTTTTATTCATGAACTTTGACAAGTTGTAAATCATTCCTTACATGTATTTGAATTACGTCTATAACTTTCTTGTAACTATTTTTCTTGTAACAGATTCACAAAAAATAGAACAATAGCTACTGGGTTTTTCCTTATAACCCGTTTTCATATACAGCATTCACCCTAATTAGGAAGGGTTTGAGAAGAGATTCCATTGTTCTCATGGGAAAGAATACTATGATGGAATGTCATGACTTATTTAGCTTCCACTCTACACTTGACTTCTTTTAGGCTTGATTTTACTCCATCTTCTTTGCCTTTTATATACACGTGACTGTATATTCCATGCAGTTCCCCAAGTGTTTGAGTGTTGAAGTATGAAGCCTCGAGCACTTGATAATTTCCTCCATCTGGCCCCTTTCCTGAAAAGGAAATACGTACGAGACTCGGGGGTATGATTATAGATGAAAACTGCTCTACCCGTGTGTGTTTCTATCAGAATTATTGTAACCCTGGGCTTGGAATTTTAGTGTATTCCATTTTTGCCTTACAGGTCGTGACTCATCATTTAGTACGGGTAAGCGTTTTGCCTATCATTTAAAATCCTTAGTCAAAAAATTGTTAATAATTCAAAAAATAAAATCTAAGATAATGATACCTGACCGAGTGTTTTTCCTTAGAAGTAATATCTCTTCAAGTGAAAAACATTCCAATGAGAGGGAAGTATTTTCCCGTCCATTGTCTCCAACTCATATGCTCCTTTCCCTGCAATATCATGAATTTTATAAGGCCCTTCCCAAGTTGGACTTAACTTACCAGCGTTGGCAGCATTTGTAGATTGAAAGACCTTTTTAAGCACGAAGTCCCCAATTTTGAAGTATCGCAAACGTGCTTTCCTATTGTAATATCGTTCGATCACTTGCTTTTGTGAGTCCATTCTTATTAACGTGGCCTCTTTACTGCCTTCTAATAGATCTAAATTGACCCGTATCTCTTCATCATTAGATTCCTGTGTTGCTTGGGACATCCTCGTGCTTGGCTTCCCTATCTCAACTAGGATAAGTGCCTCAGCCTCGTAAACCAAGGAAAAGGGGGTCTCACCTATGCTTGTTTTCGTGGTTGTGCGATATGCCCATAAGACTCCAGGTAATACTTCAGGCCAGTTACCTTTTGATTCCTGTAATCGTTTCTTTAAGTTATTGATGATGACTTTATTTGTCGATTCTGCTTGCTCATTCCCTACTGGATGATATGGTGTTGATGTTATCCTTTTTATTTGCCAACTTTGAAGGAATTTCGTGATCTGAGCTCCGATAAATTGTGGACCATTATCACAAACAATTTCTTTTGGTACACCAAATCGACAAATGATATTTCACCAAATGAAATCCTTGTCATCTTTTTTTCGTACCTGTTTAAATGCTCCTGCTTCTACCCATTTAGTAAAATAGTCGAGTATGAGTAGAAATTTTACCTATCCTTTAGCTTGAGGTAATGGTCCAACTATGTCCATCCCCCATTTCATAAAGGGCCATAGTGAAATAACCGAATGTAACAATTCAGCAGGTCTGTGCATATTATTACCGTATCTCTAGCATTTATCGCATTTAGCTATGAAGCTTGTTGCTTCTTCCTCCATTTTGGGCCAATAATACACTACCCTGATCAAATTTCTTACCAGTGACCTTCCTCCTGCGTGGTTTTCACAATGTCCTTCTTGTATTTCCTTCATTACATAATCCGTTTGAGAAGGTCCAAGGCATCTTGCTAAGGGACCACCAAACATCTTTCGATAAAGGTTACCTTGTTTTAAATAGTAACGAGCTGCCTTTTTACGAAGTCCATATGCTTTGGCCTTGTCATCAGGTACGGTACCATACTGTAGAAAAGCTACAATTTCATATCTTCAATCCCAAGTTAGATTATTAAAATTTACCTCGTTCTTATCAAGTTCGAGAACCGAATGAAATAAATGTATGACTGAGGCATTGACATCTTTTGTTATATCAGCTGCGGATGCAAGGTTTGCTAAGGCATCTGCTTCGTCATTATCATCCATTGGTATTTGTATAACTTTCCAAGACTAGAACTGTTTTATCAGTTCCCTTACCTTTTCCAAATATTGCTGCATCCTTGCTTCCCTAGCTGTGTAAGTCCCCAGTATTTGATTAACCACGAGTGGAGAATCACTTTTGATCACCACCTGGCTTATCCCAAGTTCTCGTGCTAATTCCAGACCTGCAATTACAGCTTCATACTCTGCTTCATTATTAGTTACAGAATGACATTTAATAGCTTGCCTAATAGTTTCTCCCGTGGGTGGAACTAAAACAATTCCTAAGCATGCACCCTTAATGTTAGACGATCCATCAGTGAATAAAGTCCATACTCCTAGATTTGCTCCATTAAGTACCTGAACTTCCTTTTCAGCTTCCAATTGCATTCCTTGGCTAAAATCAGCCACGAAATCCGCCAGTACTTGGGATTTTATTGCTGTTCTGGGTAGATACGTGATTTCATACTCACTTAATTCTATAGCCCATTTAGCTAACCTCCCTGACAACTCATGTTTATGCAGAATATTACGTAAGGGGAATGCAGTTACTACAGCAATTGGGTGACATTGGAAATATGGTCTCAATTTTCTAGATGCCATGATTAAAGCTAATGCTAATTTTTCTAATTGTGGATAACGTGACTCTGCATCTAACAAAGATTTACTAACATAATAAATAGGAGATTCTTCACCTTGTTCTTCTCGAACCAAAATTGCACTTACCGCAACTTCTGAGACTACAAGGTAGATAAAAAGTCTTTCCCCAACCTTAGGTTTTGCTAACAGTGGTGGGTTTACCAAATATGTCTTCAAGTTCCTTAGTGCTTGTTGACATTCTTCATTCCACTCAAAGTGATCTTGTTTTTTAAGGGATGAGAAAAACTTGAAACATTTTTCTGATGACTTTGAAATGAATCTTCCCAAGGCTGCGATCCTTCCTGTGAGTCTCTGAACTTCTTTTTTGTTTGAAAGTACATCAGTAATTTCTTCAATTGCTTTAATCTGAGCTGGGTTCACTTCAATACCACGGTTAGAAATAAGAAAACCCAAAAATGTTCCTGATGCCACACCCAATGCACATTTTTGTGGGTTCAATTTCATATTATATTTTCGTAAGATTGTAAATGCTTCAGATAAATACGATAGATGATCCTCTGAATGTTGAGTCTTAACTAACATGTCATCTATATAAACTTCCATGGTCTTACCTAAATGTTCTTGAAACATTTGAGTAACTAACCTCTGATACGTTGCACCAGTATTTTTAAGACCAGTGGGCATTACTTTATAACAATAAGTCCTCCTGTCCGTTATAAAAGATGTTTTTTACTCATCTTCTGGATCCATTTTGATTTGGTTATAACATGAGTATGCATCTAAAAAACTTAATAGTTCATCTCCTGCAGTAGCATCAATTAACTGATCTATATATGGTAAAGGAAAAGAATCCTTCGGACAGGCTTTATTAAGATCAGTGCAATCCACACATACGCGCCATTTACCATTATTCTTAGGAACCACAACAGTGTTAGCCAACCAGTTTGGATACTTTACCTCACGAATTGACACTATTTTGAGAAATTTTTGAACCTCTTCCTAAATCACTTGATTCTTAAAATCCCCTTGATTTTGTTTCTTTTGCTTGACTAGGGGATATGATGGGTCTTCATTCAATTTATGAGTCATGACCTCCGGTGGTATCCCTGTCATGTCAGAATGGGACCAAGCAAAACAATCTGCGTTAGCTTTTAAAAATTCAATTAACTTACATTTTACCTCTGGGATGAGATATGCTCATATATACACTCTCCTCTCGGACTAGTGTATAAATAAAACCACAGCCTCTAACTCTTCAATCATCATTTTTATGTTCTCGTTTTCCTTTGGTTCTTGAATAGTGTCAGGTCTTGAATCCATGTCTGTTTTTCCTTCTTTAGCTAAGGTTGAAGTTGCTCCCTCCTTAACTGAATTTTGTAATTGCTATTTGGCGTTGCTTTGAATAGTTGAATCTGTAACGGAGTTTATACTCCTGGATGTTTGTTGATTACCTCTGATATGGCAAATTCCCCATGGTGAGGGAAATTGAATAACTTGATGCAACGTTGACAGTACAGCATCTATATCACAAATCCATGGCCTCCCAAGAATTATGTTATAAGCCATTTCCAAATCTACCACCTGGCACTTAGTATCTTTGACAACACCTTCTGCAAAGGTGGTAAGGATCGCTTCACCCTTGGTTATGAGATTGGAATTATCAAACCCTGACAAAGTCTATGCTTTTGGAACCAACTTGTCCTCAGCTTGCATTTCGCGTAACACTCGTATCAAGATAATATTTATTGAACTGCCTGGATCAATCAGATCACGTTTGACATTAGTATCATGTACGAGTAATGATATTACCAGTGCGTCATTATGTGGAGTCATGAGGCCTTCTGCATCTGCGTCGCTGAACGTGATATTTTTCTCCTCCACAACGTGTCGTAACCGCTTTCCATGAGTGATCATCATTTTGGATATTTTATTGGCAGCAGTGCACGAGACACCATTAATCTCTTCTCTTCCAATTATAACGTTGACTGTCCGTTTCAGAGAGGGTGGTTTCGGGGGCTTCTGTCTATTTTTCATATATGCTTGTTTACCTTTTTCACTGAATAATTCAGTGAGATATCCTTGTTTTAACAAATGATCCACCTCACTTTGTAGAAATCTGCAATCTGCGGTTTTATGCCGGTGATCATTATGGAATTCACACCAGTGATCAGGGTTTCTTCTACTTGGGTTTGATCTCATCTCCTTCGGCCACCGTACCTTATCTCCCATGCCTCTTAAAACAGCTACGAGTTCGGAAGTATTTACATTAAAATTGTAACCACCAAAGCTTGCTTTCAAACTGCCATCATCATCTCGCTGTCCACGGGTGCCTCAATCATTGTTGAACCTTGATGAAGAGCCTGATTCTCTATGTCTGGGCTTATGATCGTACCTTTCTTATTTTGACCTTGAGTCTTTACATGCGGGTCCCATATACGGATCGTACCTATTTTTACCAGATCTCCTTTCATTATCTGCACGCCTTGAACTTATTTTCTCATCTGTTTTCGGTCGCAAGATAATATCTTCCGCGATCCTCATCTTCGTGCTATACCTGTTGTAGACGCCGTTCCACGTTGTTGCTGGGAATTCCCGAAGGCTTTCTTTGAGTCTCCTCGTGGCTTCTGAACTTTGCTCATTCAGATTACTAGCAAAAGCTATGGCTGCCCAGTAGTCAGGTACTCGTGGTAGAAACATTCTTTCTCGTTGAAATCTATCTAAAAATTCCCTCAATAACTCGGAATTCCCTTGCTTGATTTTGAAGATGTCCTCCATCCTCTTTTCAACTTTTTGAGCTCCCGAATGTGCTTTAATAAACAAATCTGCAAGCTCGGCAAAAGAATTTATAGAATTTTCATGTAAAAGAGAATACTAGGTTAAAGCTCCTTTGGTGAGTGTTTCACCAAATTTTTTTACCAGGACTGATTCGATTTCTTGCTTAGTCAAGTCATTCCCTTTGACACCTGTGGTGAATGCAGTGACGTGATCTCGTGGGTTTGATGTTCCATCGTACTTTGGAATATCGGGCATTTTAAATTTCTTCGGAATTAAGAGGGGGGCCGACACTTGGTTTCCATGGTTGCTGAGAATATTTGTCTATGTCTACTCCTTTGATCACGGGTGGCACCCCGGGTATTTGTTCTATGCGTTCATTTTGCTCCTTAAGCTGTTTCTGCAAGGTTAGTACGAGATTTTGTAAATCAGAATTAGCTTGATTACCTGGGTCTCCTTCTTGTATTTCACTAGGAGTTCCTCCACTTCTTGAATTAAACAGTCCAGAGCGGGGGTTCTCTAAAGTATTATTGTTTGGAGTTGGTGTTGGCGGGGCTACAGGTAACTGGTTAACAAAGGATTGAAGAGCTTTGCTAACTTGAGAAGCAATTATTTTTTGCAATGCCTCATTCATATCTTCGACATTGTTGAGTTGATCCTGTTCATTTGCCTGAGACCCATCGGGAGTGCCTTTACGAGATCGTCATGGGGAGCCTCGTGGAGAACCTTGTGGTGAATCTCGAGGAGAACTTCCTTGAAGTTGTTGGTTTGTTTGAATTTCTGGAAGTCCTGGGGTGTTGTCTTTGTTGTTCGAAATGATTGATGTGAATCAAGAAAATCAAGTAGAAATAACGTTGATTATCAGATTCCCGATAACAAAACCAATTTGTTTAACCAAAAAATAGATTTTTAGTCAAATCTAGAAGAATAGAAGAATCGGGTTACTGATAATCAAAAAATAAGTAAAGAAAAGAATTTATAAGTGCTCGGATATAAAAACTTGTAAATCGAAATATATTCCAATAATGCCTCTCCCTCCATCGACTACATATCTCTCCTTTTATAGGTCTCTTGGAGAATCTTTGTAAATGTACGTTACATCTAAGTCATAATGAGGCTATTATGAAAATTTAATGATATTAAATGCTACGTTACATAATTATTACATTGAATACAAATATTCCTTAACGGCTCCAGTATTTATTTCTCTTGAAAAGTTGTATCAATATCCTCTTATTCGGCCAGGTTTTATATCCTTTCCGTATCTCGTGTGTATTCATGTTTAAATAGAGGCGGTATTTCCGAGCCTCTTATCTCGTACCTCCTTTGTGATCCCACATCTCTTTTATCCCGCACATAATCTGTGATTCCTTGACCAATTGTGACCTTATGATAATTCCACGTGTCACGCTTTATCACCATTCATTTATGCACATATATATCCCTAATACACCCACCCCATGGGGCAGCAAGCCACTAGCAATTATGTGACTCATGGTCACATTAGAATAGGTAGCATCTTGATAATTCAATTGCAAGACACCTCAAATACCTTAAGACTTTCAAACCAAATCATTTTATAATTCTTGCAAAGACTTTTAATAAGGCACTAACAGAGGAGGACAACGTTAGAGGCTCATAAAAGTTCTTTCAAATTTCATTCTCAAAGAAAATTAAAATCAGATCCTATAAGTTTCAACGGTTCCAATGAGATTTAGCAACGTAAAATTTTGCGGTTCTAAAAGAGTACGGTATATTCTTTTTCCAAGGATATCATACGGATTTTTTTGTACTATAAGTATATTATAAGGCTAAGGCCTTATTTCATTTTGCATGATCTTGTCATTACATAATTTTGTTAATGAGCCATAAAAAAAATTCATATCCCGAAATTTACGTATATTTGTCTAGTCTTGAAAATTACATATATTTTCCTAAGTTTTGTAAGTTACAATATTCTCCTTATTGGGACTTTATATTCAATTGAGTATTTTCTTCTTCCAGTCAAGAGAGCAGAGAATTTACATATATACAGTATTAAAAGTATTTTCATAACCATCAAGCTATAATCGATGGGCAGGCCCCTACTGGGCAACCTCAGATCAGATGGTAAGTTATATACCGAGCCTGTTATGGCCGAGCGCCTATGAGTGAGCCTACTACGGCAGAGCAAATATATATATGTATATCGAGACTTATAGGGCCGGACAACTATTTTACTTACTATATTGGGAGAGTTGAGTTAGTATCAGCTGATGAGCATATCTTCGGATTATCTTTGATCCCGAGTTGCTTTCAGTTATTATATCATCAGTTCTGTTTCAGCTTTCAATATATTGCCTTACATACTCTGTACATTATTTTGTACTGAGGTCTCTTTCTGGGGACGCTGCATTACATGCGTGCACGTTCAGACAGACAGACGGGTAGACCTCCTCAGTACGTGTTGCCCGAGTTCACCTTTATCGGTAAGCTCCCTTTTTTTCGGAGTTGCCGGGTCTAGCAGTGTGGTGTATATCTTGTGTTTATACCTGGATAGGTTATGGGTAGGTCGGGGCCCTGTTCCGATCATAGTACATCTATCAGTAGAGGCTTGTAGACATATCCTGTCGGTTAGTGCAGTATGTTGGGCTTGTAGGCCCTTTACGTATATTTTGTTGGCCTGATAGTTATAGTAATTATGACGGCCTTGCCGGCCCAGCTTTATGTTGACATTAGTCAGTGTTAGTCTCCATTTAGTTTTATATTTTGCATCGCACATTATCTTGTAATATGGCCCATAGCCAAAGTATGACATTACATGTTCATAGTCTCTTAGTCGCAGGTGGTAAGCAACGATAGATGAGGCAATAGGTGCCGGTTTCACCCTCGAGCTCGAGGTGTGACAACTCAAAAGTCAAAATTCCGGTCAAATTCTCACCACTTAAGCTTCCAAACTAGATTCCTTCTCTCAATTCGACTCTGAATCATCCTGAAACTAAATTCAACCATGCACGCAAGTCGATACACATAATATGAAGCTGCTTGTGACCTCAAACTGTCGAACCGAATGCAATTTCTCAAAACGACTAGTCGAGTTGTTACAAAGAGAGACTATTCTATTGACACTTAAAATACTTGTGTTGGTCAATTTACATGATTTAAGATAGGGGGTGAAATTGTGTACGAAATAAACTTTGTAACTGGAAAGTTTTGCTACCTAAATTTTAGGGTCAAATCTGATTTCATATATTTGAAATTTATTCTTATGTACAAAATGCATTCATAGTTACCAAATATTTCAGTACATGATTGTTACATTATAGTCTACAAGGTGCAAAAAATATGCAACTGTGGTGGCGTAGTTACGCTATGGTTGTTACCTATTGTGTTGATGTATCTTATTGTTAAATATAACGTTTATTTTGATTGTTACTTAAAATCTATTATATATTGTTAAATTCATTACAAACATTTGTTTAGAAACATTGTGCTTGAAATCTTTATTAAAGATAAATTTTGCAGCTTGGCAATTAGTTTTAATAATAAATTTCTGATTATATAAATCAGTCTGAAATTTCATAACACATTTGACTATAGCAAGAATTTCTTTTGCCACAGTCGCATAATTTTTCTGGGCGTTATTCCACTTTCCATAATAAAATTGAACAAGGTATTCTTGCTTATCAGATGGTGAACATTGTTTTAAAATACCGCCATAGCCAATATCAGAAGCATCTGTTTCTACTATTTTTGCCGAAGTAGGATTGGCATGAGTTAAACAAGGGAGGTTATGAACCTTTTGTTTAATTCTTTTGACTGATTCAGTATGACTATCAGTCCAGGCTTTGGGGTTCTTCTTTAATCTATCATAAAGAAGAGCAGTATCCTGTGCAAGGTCCTTTATAAAAGGAGGAAATACAATTCAAACTTCCAAGAAATCTTTGAAGCTGGGTTTTATCAGTAATTATATCAGGGAATTTAGAAGCAAATTCGATACTCCTATTGATAGGAATGATCCTACCCTTTTCAATGTTATGACCCAAAAATCTAACAGAAGTTTGGAAAATCATCATTTTTGGTTTTGATATTACTAAACCATTTTGAATAATAATTTTCTTAAATAAATCTAAATGTTTAAAATGAAATTCTATATTTTTTGAAAATACTAGAATGTCATCAATATAAACAATTATAAAATCGGTATAAGGAAGAAAAATATCATTCGTAATTTTTTGAAATTCAGATGGAGCATTTTTCAAACCAAAAGGCATAACATTCCATTCGTATTGGCCCATTGGTACATTAAAAGGATTTTTATATCTATCTGATTCAGATATCTGAATTTGCAAATAACCTGACTTTAAATCAGATTTTGAAAATATAATGACATTATGTAACCTATCAAGTAAATCCTTTTTATTAGGAATAGGATATCTAATCCATTTTAAAACCTTATTTAGAGGTTTATAGTTAATAACTAATCTAGAAACTCCTCGTTCCTGTTCAGCATGCTTGTTCACATAAAAAGCAGTACAAGACCATTTGGACTTGGAGGGTCTAATTAAACCCTTTTGCCTTATGGAATCAATTTTCTTTTTGCATAACTCCAAATATTCAGAGTTCATTTGGCAAGGTCTGGCCTTGGTAGGAATATTATTCTCCGAAAAATCTTCTTCATAAGGAAGATTTATGATATGCTTTTTTCTGCTCCAAAATTGATTTGGGTGGTCACCACAAATAAAAGCAGAAAACTGGTTTTTGAGAAGGTTTATTTTCTCAATTAACTTAGGATTTTTTAAATCCTGATCATTTCATTTTTCAAAAATTCAATTTGATTTTCTTTTGAAGAAATATTATTAAAAATAATCTCGTTTAGAAAACGTTTGACAGGCTGAGTTATGAATTCAAAAGTGGTACTTTTACCACCATAAGTGCCTGTAAAACTTTTTGTATCCCAATATAAGAAAGGCATTAATTTTATAAAAAATGGGACACCAAGTATTACATCCTTGTCTATATCTTTTACTAAAATAAAAGTTTCAGGAATACATATATCATGTTGGTAAATATAAGCTTTAGGTAATTTATATGAAATATCCATTGAATTACCACTAGCATTTTTTAAACGGTGAGTGGTTTTATGAAAATATCTGGAGGGTATTACTCCTTCTTTTACACAATTTAAATCAGCTCCACTGTCAAATAAAGCAATAAACTTTTTTTTGAAATTATAATCGATTAAAAGAGTTATTTTTATTAAAAAATTTTGGGTAACAAAATATTGAAGTTTTTCTAAAAATTCATCTTCAGAAAAATCTATGGATGCAAGTAAAGTACTAGCAGCATTTTCTTCTGAAGAACTTGGAGATGTATTTAGCTCAGTGATTTTTACATTGGAATTTGAAGTAATTACTTCAGAATTTTCGAATCTGAAAATTCTCTCATCCAATGCTACATGAGAAGCCTTTAATTCCGAGATTTACTTTTTGAGATAAGTTATCTCTATGCTTAAATCTTGGACTGTAGCTGGTCTATCAAGCTAGGGTTTGTTTTTCACCATTCGTTGAATTGCAGACATGGTATAAGGTCTCGTTGGAGATGGGATATTGTCCACCTCTATCTCTTCCTCTAAATTAGTACGAAGTTTTTCAATAATTTATGACCTTAATTCTGGGTCTTTGATAACCCTCAACAACTCTATCATATTGTTGTTAGTCAAGACATTGATTGTCAAGTCTTTAAACTGAGAGTAGACATTAAAGAGTTCATCATTAAGATTACAACACTGATTGGAGCATTGTCCTTCATTATAGAACTCTTGGTCATCTTCAGAAGATGAAATATAATCTTTTTCTTGAAGTACTCTCAAGTCTTCACTAGTTGAAGACTCGTGACCTGATTCATAGTCAGAATTCTCCGGGGAAGAATTTAGGAGAATTTTGCAAAGAGAATCTTTAATATTCTCCTCTAGATAGAGTTCTTTGATTTTGTCCTTGATCTTGCAATCTTTTGCATAATGGCCTACCCTTCCGCATTTATAGCAGGCTTGAGGGTTTTTCTTTAACATAACCCTTTCTGGCTTTATAAAAGCCTTCCTTCTTTTGGTCTTTTCATGCCTCTTTTCAGGCGAACCCTTTTTCTTTTTGAAGTCCTTTTTCTTGTGGGACTTCTTCCTCTTTGAAGGAATGTCAATGGAGAACTATTCACAGAATTCACCTAATTGTTGTCTCTCAGTGAGACGATGTTTCCTAATTTCTTGGTTTAGCTTTATTTCATTGCAAAGGGCAAAACCTTCCTGAGTGCATACACTTATGAGTTTACCATATGAGTACGTATCATAATTGATACTCATCCTTGTGCCTCTAAGGACTTTTCGGATCCTTTCAGGGAATAAGGGAGGGAGACCATCTATGAATTTGGCCTTCCAATGAGTACTACTACTCTCTGGTAATTCCATCACTCTGGATAAGAAAATAACTTTATACCATCTAAAAGATGTAAGGGTCTTACACCTTAAATTCTGAAGTATAGTTCTAATAGTTTCACTATTATCAGACTATCTTCCAGAAAAATGTTCTATGATATTAAGAACTAATGAATATACTGCATTCTGTACAGTCTTATTATCTTCGACTTTAGTCGCACTCATAATTTCGTTGCGTTGGTCTTGAGTGAGATAATTATCCCATCAGCCTTTAAGCTGACCAGTAAATCCAGCAATAAGCATTTCTGCAATTGCCTTATGTGCATTATTATTAACTTTGCAGATAGTACTGTACATAAGCATTCTATGTACTGTGGTATAAATTTTCCTCTCAGCAAGATCGTCTATATTCCACTCATAAATATCTGACCTACTATAACATTGGTGGTAGTGGTCATTATCATGTTCTTCTAGTAGAACATCCTGAGGGGTTGGTCGAGAATAATAAAACATCCTTTGATAGGGTTTGCGAGCATATTTTTTAGAGATTTTATTATTCTCATCTTCTACCTGTATTCTTTTACCTTTTTCAGGTTTATGCTCTAGAGTTAAAGGACTAGTCTTAAACTCTCCAAACTTCTTATTAAGAAGTTCTTCCAAATCATTAAGACTTTTAATTTTAAAGTCTTTTACCTCCGGTGGAGGTTGGATGCTGGTAGTAGTTATTTGCTCTTTACCTTTAGCCTCCTTTCGAGAAATCTTTTGGACCTCTGCTATAAGCTTGTCCAATTTCTCTTGTATCGTGATAACCTGTTCTCCCAGAATACTAACGTACATATTAGTATAATTAGTCTGAGTAAGAATAGTATTCAGGTTTTTGGCAGTAATAGTAGCCACATCATTTTCAAATAATTTAAAAAAAGCAGTAAAATAAACTACTTTATCTTTTTTCCCCATTTGAAAAGATTGTTGGGGTGGAAAAATAGATTTAGTGGTTTTCTCACTGGCGAGCATATAATCTCTTTCTAACACAGAAATATAGTTATAAACATGTTTAGACATGAACCAAGGAACAAAAGCAATAATTTTATTTTTCTTGCTAATATCAGTATAAAAATCATGTCTAAAAAATTATATTAATTCACTAGTCATGTTTTCATAAAATTATTTTCTAAAAACAGCCCATCTAGGTTTTAGAAATTCTTCTAAAATCATTTTTCTTGTCGGTGAACCCGGACTAAAATCTATTTAGTCTTCAGACATCATTAACACCATTTGAAAAATTCATTTCGGAGGCAGTTGATTCAAGATCTGAATTAATCTTGACAGTATTATCTTGACCAATTTTTGTACTATCAATTCTATTATTTTCTCTAATTTTTGATGTGGATGCTCTAGATGGAAAATCTACCACATAATTAATTGGAGAAATATAAGAAGAATTTGATAAATTACATGGTTATGATTACTTGCCTGGTACAGAAGTAATATATATCTATTATAGGATTTATTTTAAACTGTTATATACTTTAAATCCTATGTGTAAAATGATGGATTTCAAAAATAAAACTATTCTTATAGAAACCAACTTTGGAAAATCCAAAGTAACTACCAGAAGACCTATCAAATGGGATAAAATTGATTTCCCTAGGGAGTGGGCCATAGAGGAAGCAGTTGCCCCTCGAAGTACTAGTAATACTGAGGTTATAGAAATAGAACAAACCTCAGATGGCACTATAAAGATTAGGTTCAATAAACCTATTCAAACTGATAATATCAGTTTATCATCTAGACTGACTAGATCAAATTCTTCTTATATTTCTCCCATTGATTATGTGGTAGATTTTCCATCTAGAGCATCCACATCACAAATTAGAGAAAATAATAGAATTGATAGTATAAAAATTGGTCAAGATAATATTGTCAAGATTAATTCAGATCTTGAACCCACTGCATCTGAAATGGATTTTTCAAATGGTGTTAATGATGTCTGAAGAACAAATAGATTTTAGTCCGGGTTCACCGGCAAGAAAAATGATTTTAGAAGAATTTCTAAAACCCAGATGGGCTGTTTTCAGAAAATGGTTTCATGAAAACATGACTAGTGATTTAATACAATTTTTTAGACATGATTTTTATACGGATATTAGCAAGAAAAATAAAATTATTGCTTTTGTTCCTTGGTTCATGTCTAAACATGTTTATAACTATATTTCTGTGTTAGAAAGAGATTATATGCTCACCAGTGGGAAAATCACTAAATTTATTTTTCCACCTCAATAATCTTTTCAAGTGGGAGAAAAAGATAAAGTGGTTTATTTTACTGCTTTTTCTAAATTATTTGAAAATGATGTGGCTACAATTACAGCAAAAAACCTGAATACTATGCTTACTCAGAATAATTATACTAATATGTATGTTAGTATTCTGGGAGAACATGTTATCACGATACAAGAGAAATTGGACAAGCTTATAGCAGAGGTCGAAAAGATTTCTCAAAAGGAGGCTAAAGGTAAAGACCAAATAGCTACTACCAGCATCCAACCTCTACTGGAGGTAAAAGACATTAAAATTAAAAGTCTTAATGATTTGGAAGAACTTCTTAATAAGAAGTTTGGAGAGTTTAAGGCTAGTCCTTTAACTCTAGAGCATAAACCTAACAAAGGTAAAAGAATACAGGTAGAAGATGAGATTAATAAAATCTCTGAAAAATATGCTCGCAAACCCTATCAAAGGATGTTTTATTATCTTCGACCAACCCCTCAGGATGTTCTACTAGAAGAACATGATAATGACCACTACCACCAAGGTTATAGTGGGTCAGATATTTATGAGTGGAATATAAACGGCCTTGCTGAGAGGCAAATTTACACTACAATACATAGAATGCTTATGTACACTACTATCTGCAAAGTTAATAATAATGCAGATAAGGCAATTGCAGAAATGCTTATTGCTGGATTTACTGGTCAGCTTAAAGGCTGTTGGGATAATTATCTCACTCAAGACCAACGCAACGAAATTAAAATTATGAGTGCGACTAAAGTCGAAGATAATAAGACTGTAAAGAATGCAGTCTATTCATTAGTTCTTAATATAATAGAATATTTTTTTGGAAGATGGTCTGATAATAGTGAAACTATCAGAACTATGCTTCAAAATTTAATGTGTAAGACCCTTACATCTTTTAGATGGTATAAAGATGTTTTCTTATCCATAGTGATGGAACTACCAGAGAGTAGTAATACTCATTGGAAGGCCAAATTCATAGATGGTCTCCCTCCCTTATTCGCTGAAAGAATCTGAAAAGTCCTTAGAGGCACAGGGATGAGTATCAATTATGATATGTACTCATATGGTAAACTCATAAGTGTATGCACTCAGGAAGGTTTAGCCCTTTGCAATGGAATAAAACTAAACCAAAAAATTAGGAAACATCGTCTCACTGAGAGACAACAATTAGGTGAATTCTGTGAACAGTTCGCCATTGACATTCCTTCAAAAAGGAAGAAGTCCCACAAGAAAAAGGATTTCAAAAAGAAAAAGGGTTCGCCTGAAAAGAGGCGTGAAAAGACCCAAAGAAGGAAGGCTTTTCATAAAGCCAGAAAGGGTTATGTCAAAGTAAAAAACCCTCAAGCCTACTATAAATGCGGAAGAGTAGGCCATTATGGAAAAGATTGCAAGATCAAGGACAAAATCAAAGAACTCGATCTAGCGGAGAATATTAAAGATTCTCTTTGCAAAATTCTCCTAAATTCTTCTCCGGAGAATTCTGACTATGAATTGGGTCACGAGTCTTCAACTAGTGAAGACTTGAGAGTACTTCAAGAAGAAGATTATATTTCATCTTCTGAAGATGACCAAGAGTTCTATAATGAAGGACAATGCTCCAATCAGTGTTGTAATCTTAATGATGAACTCTTTAATGTTTACTCTCAGTTTAAAGACTTGACAATCAATGTTTTGACTAACAACAATATGATAGAGTTATTGAGGGTTATCAAAGACCCAGAATTAAGGTCACAAATTATTGACAAACTTCCTACTAATTTAGAGGAAGAGACAGAGGTGGACAATATCTCATCTATAGGGGTTTATTAAAGTAGAATCCCTTCAATAATGGAGGGGCCCGCAACTTTATTAAAGTTATTCGTCTCTATTACCCCTATAATTGATTTGTGGGGCCTTCAATCATTCATATTCATTGTTACAAAGTGATGAAATGTGTCACTTTATGGAAAGAAGAATTTGGTATCGTGGCATTGCTACCTTGCTTTTTTATCTCATCTTGCCTTTCCTTATTATTAAATAACCATATATTATTCATTACCATACTATTATATAATAATTCTACTTCGTATCCTTTTTTTAATAATATTGCAACTTTATTCTTCGTATTTTTGGCGTGTGACACCATGAAACAACGATAATAGTACACAATCTATCCAAACGTTGTCAAACAATACAATACGATATATTATAAAATGACATGTAAGAACAATCCAAACAAGCTACTCGAAACTCGAAAAAAACAATTATTTTTTCATGTAGTTCGAATCCTACGGTAGAAAAAACCCTGATATTTGAGTGAAAATAATAGAGAGACAGCCAATTATCCATCAAGTTTCACACCAAATATTCCTAGGGATTTATTGGTTTCCAATAAAAAAAAATTGGTGTTCTTCATTAACACCTTTCTATTTATGGAATTATTTCTAAAGTAACTGGATCATCACAACTGTGAACTTTGATTTGATTCAAATTATTCTAGAGTTTAAAAAATTAATTTTGTATACCATTAATTAGGGTTTTGAAGTAATTCTTGCAACTGAGCTGTCAAGTTGATGATTTCCAAGAAAATTGGATCAAGTCCTTACTCTATTAAATTGTTGTTTTGTGCTTTGTTTTATATCTAAAATTTGTTTTTCTTGCATGTGAATGCACACTGAGCTTAACTTTTGGTGTAACGTTTTAGTATTTGGATGAAGAATTGAACTCATGTTAATGTACAAATTAGAAAGAGAAAAAACCCAGAGACAAGGGTTTGTAATTCTATAGTTGCTTCTGCAAGCTATGACAAAGCTTGGAACTTGGAAACAATCAAAGTTGTTAGAAATAATATGCAATAAGAATAAACCAATGGATTTATATTTACTGACGAATCACATATTATTCTTTTCTCGTCAATTTATATGTCATTATAAATTGAGGGGTTGATCTGATGGTAAGCAACCTCGACTTCCAACCAAGAGGTTGTGAGTTCGAGTCTCCCCAAGAACAAGGTGGGAAGTTCTTAGAGGGAAGGATGTCAGGGGTCTATTACCCTCCCCAGACCCCACTAAGTGAGATTATACTGGGTTATTGTTGTTGTTGTTATATGTCATTATAAAAAAGGACTGTAAGATCATATCTGCATAGTCGGCTGGTTATACTAAGTACGTGATCTAAGTTTGTTTATTTATTTATTTACTTTAACCAGATCTGAAATTTATTGGCTGATTTACGTCTTGACACCTCAGTTTAATCAAAAAGAATGCATTGAGATCGTGCCGCCTGAAATGACTGAATTGGTACAAATATCTTAGCCGTTTAAAGACTTTAAAGTTTAAATTCCGCCAAAATGCTCTCCTATTCTTTCTTCCTGTTCGTCAAAAAGTATTATGGTACTAATAAAATCGTCACCAAGATACTATTAGTTGATTTTGTCAGAACTAAATGCATAATTCACATTTAACAAATGTTATGCAATTTCTTCTTTCTGTATATCTAAATTTTAATTGGCGAAACTATTTCGCACATATATTGATGAAAAATAATAAATATGTATACGGGTAAAAGCGGTTTTGTGGTTACACCTCGGTCTTCGACATGACAAGCCAAGCTCGAGATATGACAACAAGGGGTCGAGCCGGGGTAGAGGTCTCATCGATTTGGAGTTCGGGACCATAACGCCTATCCTCGAGGATATCTGGATCATGATTCGGGATCGGTCCTATCCTTCATTAACTTCGAAGGTCGAGATATCCGTGACCAACCGAATATCATGGCGGAGATCTCGGCCTTATCAATAAAAAATTGGCTATCAGTTAATTAGAAGATTTTTTTTATCTTTTATAGAGTTGAAAGTAGGACTTCCCCAATATATAAAGGGGGTCGGATATTTCATAACACATATTATAACACGCATTCCAAGGAAATATATTAGTACCACTTTCTCTGTTATTTAATTTTTTCTTCTTGTTCATCAGTGTAGACTATAACAAGTCCGGATCGAGGGTGAACAATCTCACTAAGGGTGAAATTGTCCTATTCGTGTGGTTTGAATTTATTTTTATCTTTATTCGTTTAATCTAATTCAATTTACTATTTTGTGTCAAAACAGTCCGTGTATTCTTAAAATCACTTACAAATTCAATTGTTACCCAATTTTGAGGGTAAACAGTTTGACTCCCACTGTGGGGCTAAGGATAATAGTGGCTGTTTGATACGAACTTCTATGACACACCCTATTTTACACTTGTTCGTTGGAGTACTTTTGATTTCAGGTTAAAGTTTGAAATGTCAAACTATCAATCTGCCCCGATACTGAATCTGGCCACCATGGCTAGAACAGCAATGTAGCACCCAGTAACAAGGTGCCCCTCGATGACCCGAATGAAGTGCTAGTTACGGACCCAATCGACGCTAGCTTGCACGTTGCCATCAACGCAAATTTGCCTACTGATTATGAGAACAATATCAGCAGGGAAGTCTATTCGGTTATGCAAAATACGCACGATGGCAATGATGATGGGATCAACTTATGGGTGATCTTCGAAATGTTATAGGCTTAGCAGGCGGTAATAGCCTAAATCCAGAACCAAGGTCGCGCCCCGAGCAGAATTGAGCCTGAGCCGTCCATGGAGGTCATCCACAAAGATGAACTGGTCACGGAGAGGCCGAATGAAAATGAATCGGTAATCGACCCCGAAATCGTAAAAATGCTTAGGGAGTTGACAAAATGGGTGGAATCAGGAGAGAAGAAAATGGAAGCCAATGACAAAAACGTGGAAACTTACAATTCTAGGGTGGATCAAATACCGTGAGCACTGCCTATATTAGAAGGCTTGGATTCGATAAAGTATGTTCAAAAACCTTTCCCTCCGAGCACAGCTCCGAAGTCGATCCCTAAAAAGTTTTGCATGACCAAGATTCCTAAGTACAATAGATCAACCGATCCAAATGAGCACGTGACCTCCTACACATGTGATATCAAAGAAAACAACTTGAAGGAGGATGAGATCGAGTCTGTCCTACTAAAAAAGTTCGGGGAGACTCTGTCAAAGGGAGCTATGACATGGTATCAAAATTTATCACCTAATTCAATTTACTCGTTTGCTATGCTTGTAAATTTCTTTGTGAAATATCACGCTGGGGCTATCAAGGTCGAGACAAGGAAGTCAGACCTCTTCAAAGTGAAACAGAGGGACAATGAGAAGCTCAGAGAATTCGCGTCCCGATTTCAAATTGAACGGATGGACCTACCTCTGGTTGCGGACTATTGGGCTGCTTAGGACTTTACCCAGGGACTCAATGTTCGAACCTTGTTGGCTTCACAGCAGTTGAAATAAAATATGGTAGAGTATCCGGCTGTTACTTGGGCTGACGTGCATAACCGGTATCAATAAAAAATTAGGGTCGAAGACGATAAACTTGGGGCCCCTTCCGGGTCCGTTTATACTGTTAGAGCCATTGATAGAGTTAAGAGAGAAATCAATCGTGAACCAAGATCGGGTAGGGATCGTTATCAAACATACAACGGTGACCGAAGAGGTAATGGATCTGGGTGGAGCCCCAGGAGGAACGAGAGGAGGAGTGATCGAGGTCAAAACAACCAAGGAATCGTGAGCAAAAATAGTTTTGACAGGCTCGTCGGGCCTAAGGAAGCACAAAGGCTCTCGACCTCTATAGTCTGATCCAACCTAAAGGGATCCTAATCTAATGTGCAAATATCATCGCACTCACGGCCATAGAACAAAGATTGTCGACAACTAACAGAGGAAGTAGGCCGGATATTCAACAACGGATATCTCTGGGAGTTCATAAGCGATCGAGCCAAGAATCATTTCAGGAGAAGAGATGTTAATATACAGATCGAACATGAAGAACCTAAGCACGTCATTAACATGATCACCAAAGGGGTCCACATTCCTCAAGGGTTGATGTTAAAACGCACCAAAGTATCCATCACAATAGAAAAATATACTCAGGATTATGTGCTAGAAGGAACCTTGTCTTTCAACGACGAGGATGTAGAAGGGATCATGTAGCCCCACAAGGATGCACTGGTAATATCTGTACTTATAACTAAATCTTGATTTAAGCATGTGTTAATTGATCCAGGTAGCTTGGCCAACATCATCAAATAAAGGGTTGTGGAACAACTTAGTCTTCAAGATCAGATCGTGCCTGCAGTCTGAGTCCTAAACAGATTTAACATGGTATGTGAAACCACTAAAGGGGAGATAACATTACCGGTGAACGCCACCAGGATCATCCAGGAAGCCAAGTTCTATATAATCGAAAGGGATATGAGGTACAAAGCTCTGTTCGGGAGGCCATAAATCCACAACATGAGGGTGTTACCCTCGACTCTATACCAAGTGTTAAAATTTCCAACGCCTGGAGGTATTAAAACAATATACGGAGAACAACCATCCGAAAAGTAAATGTTTGCGGTTGAAAAGTGATCCCGATATCTGCACTTACAATGACAAAAAGTTCGGGTTCGGTCGCCAGGGAAGAAACCAAATAGCAATTACCAACAATGGCCCCAACTCAACTGGAGAAGTAGAGGACCGATGAAGACGACGACTATGGGATCCCCAGGTCCTTCATAATTCTCGATGATTCCAACGCCACCAAGTCAACGATCAAGGAACTGGAGCAAATTGTACTGATCGAGCCTTTGCCCGATCATAAGGTATACCTAGGCATGGGGTTAAGTACCGAGCTCAGGAAAAAACTCATTCATTTCCTTATAGCTAATGTGGATTGATTCTCTTGGTCCCACCTTGATATGACAGGGATCCCTCAAGAAATAACCACTCACAAGCTGAGCCTGGACCCGAAGATTCATCTAGTCAATCAAAAAAGGATAACTTAGTCTGAAGTCAAACATGAATTAATCAAATACGAGGTATCTACACTCCTTAAAATAGGATCGATTCGGGAGGTTAAATACCCAGATTAGTTGCTAACGTAGTGGTAGTCCCTACAAAAGGGAATACCTTAAGAATATGTGTAGACTATAATGATTTTAATAAGGTATGCCCATAGGACTCTTTCTCTTTGCCCAACATCGATTGCATGATCGATGCGACGGCTGGCCATGAGATCCTCAGTTTTCTCGACGCCTATTCCGGGTACAACCAAATTCGGATGGACCCGGACGATAAGGAAAAAAATGATCTTCATCACTAAGTATGGTACCTACTGCTATAACGTGATGCCGATCAGACTAAAAAATACTGATGCCACTTACCAACACCTAGAAAATTAGATGTTCGAAGAATAAATAGGAAAATCAATGGAAGTTTACATTGATGACATGTTAGTTAAGTCCATGCGAGTAGAGGATCATTTAAAATATTTGTTGGAAACCTTCAACATATTAAACAAGTATAACATGAAGCTGAACCCGGAGAAATATGCATTAGGAGTCGGGTCCAAAATTTTTTTCAGATTCATAGTATCCAACTGAGGAATCGAAATTAACCCCAATAAGATCAACGCCATTGAAGACATCACTGTTGTTGACAATGTCAAAGTTGTTCAAAGGTTAACCGTTCACATAGCCACCTTAGGCCGATTCATCTAGCTGTCCTCCGACAAGAGCCATCGGTTCTTCTCACTCTTGAAAAAGAAGAACAACTTCTCATGGACGCCGGAGTGTCAATAAACCTTGGAGTAACTCAAACGGTACCTCTCAAACCCACATTTGCTTTACACTCGTAAGGTAGACAAACAGGTGTACCTATACTTGACAGTATCCAAGGTGGAGGTAAGTGGAGTCCTAGTCCAAGAAGGTATGAAATTTCCTATTTATTATGTTAGAATAACTCTAGGCGAGGCCGAAACTAGATATCCTCACCTGGAAATTTTGCGCTCGCTTTCTAAGCGCCTCTAGGAATCTAAAGCCATACTTCTAATGCTACCCTATATGTGTTGTAACTACTTACTCATTGAGGAACATAATGCATAAACCTAAACTCTCGAGACGACTAGCCAAATGGGCCATGGAAACCAGCGGGCACTATATCGAATATTGACCTTGGACCTAATACCCGAGGTCAAAAGAGAATTGTTGTTGAAGTCGGGCACTTTGTCGAGAATCTGGACCCTCTTAATGCACGGTGCCTCGAACGCAAAGGGGTCCGTACTTGGCAAAGTATTGAAGCTACCAACGGGAAACATAGTTAGAAAATCTATTAGGACTGTAAAATTGACAATTAATGAGGCCGAGTGTGGGGCCATGATTGCAAGTCTTGAACTGGCCATAAGCTTGGGGCAGAGGTGATCGAAGCTAAGTGTGACTCCCTCCTTGTGGTGAACCAAGTTAACGGGGCGTTCGAAGTCAGGGAGGAATGATTAACGATATACCTAGATAAACTGTAGGTAACGTTACATCGGTTAAAAGAGTGGACCCTACAACATGTGCCTCAAAATTAGAATAGCGGGTTGATGCCCTCGCCAACTTGGGATCATCGATTAACGACGATGAGTTCAACTCGGGGGCGGTTGTACCGCTTATGAGATCGATAGTGGAAGAAGGTCACGCCAAGATAAACTCAACAAGCCTAACTCGAGACTAGAGAAACAAGTTTATAGAGTATCTCAAGACAGGAAAACGCCCTTGGATTCTATGAAATAAATGGCTCTACGCAAGAAGGTGGCTCAATTCAGCTTGTCCAAGGATGGTACCCAGTTCCGGAGAATGTTCGGTTGCCCACTCACAATATGTCTGGGACCAGGAGACACCGAGTATGTTCAGAGGAAAGTCCACGAAGGCACATGGGAAAATCATTCGGACACCGAATCATTAGTTCGGAAGGTAATTAGAGCCGCCTACTACTGGATCGACATAGAGAAAGATGAGAAGGATTTTTTATGAAAATGCGATGGATATCAAAGGCACTCTCTGATGATTTATCAACTCAGGGATATGCAACATTTAGTCTTGTCACCGTGGTCGTTCGTGAAATGGGGAATGGACATCGTCGGCCCCCTACCTTGGGCATCCACTGTGGCTCAATTCATATTGTTTATGACTGACTATTTTTCTAAATGGGTGGAAGCACAGGCATTTGAGAAAGTTAGGGAGAAGGAGGTCATTGATTTTATTTGGGATCACATAATATGCGGGTTCGGGATGTCGGCTGAGATCATGTGCGATAATTGGAAGCAGTTTGTAAGAAAAAGAGCAAGTTATTTAAAGACTACAAGATCAAAAGGATTCTATCGACACTCTATAATCCTAGTGTAAATGGGCAAGCGGAATCCATGAACAAAACCATACTACAAAACCTCAAAAAGAGGTTAGTCGATACCAAAAGGAAATGGAAAGAAATCTTGCCCAAAGTACTGTGGGCATACCGGACGACCTCATAGTAGAGTACCGGGGCCAACCCGTTCTCTTTTCTTTACACTATCGAGGCTTTAATACCAATCGAAGTAGGAGAAATGAGTCCAGGTTATGATATGCGACTAAAGAATCAAATGATGAGGCCTTGAACAGAAGCCTGGAATTGTTAGATGAAAGGCGCGAGGGCACCCTTATCCGGTTGGTCGCCCAAAAACAACGGATCGGAAGGTATTACAATCGAAGAGCCAACCTTTGACACTTCAGTGTCGAGGACTTGGTATTAAAGAAGGTCACACTAAGCACCTTGTACCCGAACGAGGGAAAACTAGGACCGAACTGGGAAGGTACATATCAAATTATCGAGATCACCGAAAAAAGAACATACAAACTCGGGACAATGAACGAGGAGTAACTATCCAACAACTGGAATGTAACTCACTTGAAACGATACTACTGCTAAGGCACGATCCCATTCATTTCTTTTATTTACATTATTGGAATAACATTTGCAGGTGATATTCACGGAACGATACAACTTTTAGGCCTGAAAGCACATGTTGCACTCTTTTTCCCTTGAACTGATTTTGTCCCAAATGGGTTTTTGTCAAGGTTTTTAACAAGGCAACAGTGGATCGTGCTAACTTAGAATCAAAGACCGGTTATGAACTGATGTCAAGGATCACATAAACAGTATTTGAGGCTTCTCTATGATCGGCCTCGAACACTGCGGAGCATCTCTCACGGATAATGGTTTTAGAAAGGAAAAAAAACTTTGTGTTCGAATAATTCTAGGCTCGGTTAATAGTAATTAATGTAAGGGCCAAACGGTCAAATAAACCCTGCCCACATAGACTTCCCGAGGTATGACACAAACCTTGTACACATGTGTAACCTTGTTTATTATGCACAAAAATGAAAGGAAACTTCTACCTTGCGAATAAATATTCTGTCCCTTTTTAAAAAACTTCTTTCTTACATTTGGTCCCCTAAAAGCATCGATCCTAAGGGCCACCTCACTCGGGGACTGTGGTCCAAGGCAGATTCGGATGGTCCGGGATAGCGAAGCCCGGGGGCACAAATCCTGTTAGGCATGCCCAAATTTTAAAGGCTATGGCCATCCCTATTCGGGAACAGTTGTCTTGGGAAAGCCTGGATGACTCGGGGCAACAAGATTATTAGAAAACACCCGAACTAAAAAAGCTATGGTCGTCCTAGAACGGCTTGGAGATGTCCGCGACTCATGATAGAAACATAAAGCCTTCAAAATTTCTAAACCGGTTCAAAAGGCTACCCTCGGCAAATTGTAATCTAAAATATTTTAAATACTTTGGGGAAATACCCCCAGTCATACTGAGACCCCCACCCCCACGAGTCTTAAGAAAAATAATATCAGGAACAAGATCTGTTCGAACCTCCGAACAAGACCTAATTATTACGTTCTAAGGCATTCGATATCTTTGCAATCGTAAAGAAAAAGCAAAAAACTCTTGAAATTTATTGGAGGAAAAAAGCCTTATATTTATTAAATACAAAGATCAAACGGCCTGGACAAAGTTTTAACAAAGGCCAAACGGCCTTGACAAAAATAATATATACAGAAAGTAAAAAGTAAAAGTATCTACAAAGGCGTCTAAGCAGCTCAATCCTTATCGGAACCCATCTCCTCACCAGGACCATTAGAGTTTTCTTCGTACTCGGGGTAAGCTAACCTCTTGGCCTCAGCCTTGAGCTCTTTAGCTTTCTCGATCTCGGCCGTTAAATCAAAACCCCAAGCATGAACCTCCTTGAGGGCCTCCCTTCATGACTACCCCTTCTCACAATCAATGATATCTTTCAAACGGTTCTGGGCTACTGCAATATCGGCTATATACTGGGCCACCATCTCGTTGGTATCGGCCTTAGTTATTTCAGCCACTGACTTGGCCGTTTTGAGTTCCTTGCTGAGGGTCTCCCAATCGGCGACAACCGAGCTCAATTGAGACCTGAGATCCTCAATTTTCTGGGACCGTGCCTCAGCCATCTCTCTCAGTGCCCAAAGTTGAGCCTCCGCCGAGGCCAATGGCGCCCAGGAAGATTTTTTTCTAAGGCCATTTGGTCCATTTTGCCTTTTCACTCTTCTACCTTGACTTTGATTACATATATTTCGGCCCGGAGTTGGTTGACCTTATCGATATTCTGCTGGAACTGGGGGTTCTGGTTCTTAGTCACCTTGTCTAGATCATCATCAATAATTTAAAGACTTTTACCTATTCCACCAGGTCAACATGTTCTTTGTGAGCCGCGTCCAACTCAGCTCGAAAGTCCTTAGCTTTTTGTTTACGTTGCTCACTGAGAAGTTGGTACATGTCTCTCTTCTCAATGAGCTCTTTGACTTTGACCTCGAGTTGCCTCAGCTCATCTCGGTACCGGAGGAAGGTCTCATGGTGAAGCACTGAGGCCTGCAAATATGAGAAGAAATATTAAAGATCAAAATTAATCAAAGCTAAAAAATGAAAAAGGTTTGGTAGCGCCTCACCCAGTACAACGACCGTTGTGCTTCGATGAACAGGTATGGGGAATCCACTTCGTTCATTTTTCCCTGGTCCTCTTTGGTTACCAGGCACTGGAGTAGCTGGCTGCCCCAACGGGTACGAAAAGAACACCAGGCATCCTCCGAGAACTGGTTGACCAGTCTAGGGCACGAATCAGATCCAATTGCCCCCAAGGACGGTCTTTTCTGAGGCACTTCTAAGTAACCTAAACCTATGGCGTCCTCCGTGGCCATGGAATCCATGCCATCAAAAAAGCTTTGGAGGGGATCGTCCACTCCATGGACCCTCTCATTTGATCTCTCCTTCGTTGCTTGAGCTTTACCTCACATTGATTCTGTGACTGAAGGTGATCCTGTTATGTCGATGACACCAGGCAGGGCAGAACAAGCATCTTGAGGGTTCTTGACCCTCGTTGCTGCATCAGCCTCCTGAACTTGAGAGGGATTGGCCTCCATTGTTTCCCCCTTAGTTGCCACCGGTTCTTCTGGCATAGAAGGCTCACGGGCCACAAAGGGCTCTTCCCCTTCGGACTTGTTCCTTAGCCGATAGAGCAAGTTTGAAGTTGGTTCTCGGGAACTGGTGTTTTACTTAGGCCTACACACCAGCCTTTTTCTTGGTTTCTTTTTCTCCAAGCTTGCGGAACTAGGAGCCCTCCACCTTTTCTTCTCCCCGACCTTCCCCATAGCAAGAGAATCAATAGGCAAGTCCTCGCCACTGACTAGAGGCCTAAGCTCGACGTCCTTAGGCAAACCTGAGAAATAAAGTAAAGGAAATAAGAACTTGATGTTTAAAGAAGATTCCTAACACAACCTATTTGAGGGAATCTTACCATGAGAACGAGCCTCCCAATGATCCTTCAAAAGTTTACGTCACATCTACTCGGAGTAGGGCATCGATGATATGATGCCTTCGACTCGCTCCTTGAGTCGAGGAACAACATTTGGAACTCGAGCTACAGCTACATCACCACGAGTACCGATAAGAAAAAGAAAAATAAATATAAAATCAACGATTGAGGAGAAGTGCTACTTACGTGATATATTCCACTTCTGGGGGAATAGACCGAATTCGGTCAGAATCAAGTCTGTCGTCCTACTTGGATAAAATGGCCTTGCAAACCTTGATCTTGGTCCTCATTAATACTTGAGAACAAGGCCTTACTGTCCCGGCACACCAGCTTTATCATCCCCCCTCGGAATATTCGGGGACTGTGTGGCGGAGTAGGTGATCCAAAGTATATTGGCATGAATCAACTTTGTCGAATAAAAATCGTCGAAGGATCACGATCCTCCATATGGAATGATGACTCTGACCGAGGCATACCTCATACCTCTTACGGAAATTTATAATGACCGGGTCCACCGGTCCCAGTGTAAAGGGATAGGTGTAATCACTCAAATATCCCTCGACATAGGTGGTGATGGCTTCCTTAGGGTCGAGGATCACTATGTGTTTATCTGCCCAGTTGCAGTTTTTTTGGACCGTTGGAAGGACCTCTTCAGTTATCGAGCAGATGTATCTTGAGACCTCCTTGCACCGAACCTATAAGGAGGAAGGTTTTTCGACCGTGAAGTCATCACTGGCCGAGCATACCCCGGAAATGAAAATTTTCAAGGGCGGTTCAGCTGCTGGTTCATCAACAGCCTCGGCCGGAGCGGTCTCTTCGACCTTAGTGGCCACACACGAAGTAGAAGGGGTTTCTTTCTGAGGAACGGTATTGGTAGTCTTTACCATTCTTTTAGAAAGTCAAAAATGGAGGAGGATCGGGAAAAGATGTAAAGGAAGTTGAAGGACTAGACTTGTTGGCTTGAGAAGAAGATGGGTAAAAATTTCTTTACAAAAGACGTTGAGTTTGGGGGGTAAAAGTGCTAAAGAGTATTCTAATTCCAAGGATACGAGGATAGAAGGTTTGATGTAAAGTGAAAATGAACAAAGGAGGAGGTATTTATAGTAGTTAGGCGACGCTTCATGCCCAAAGACGGCCAACCGGCAGCCAACATGCATTTAATGCCATTATGACATGAATGACGAGATGTTTCGCATTTTTGTCGTTTCTGATACGACGTATCAAGGAAGGAATCGGGGAGCTCATGTCATTTCTCGTTAACTTAGTCTCCAAGAAATGAGAGGACTATCTGTATACGGGTAAAATCAGCCGCGTCGATACACCCCAGTCTACGACATGATAATCCAAGCTCGAAATACGACAGCAGAGAGACCGAGGTAGAGGTCTCATCGATTTGGAGTCTGGGACCATAACGGCTACCCTCGGGGATATCAAGATCATAGTTCGGGATCTTTCCTAGCCTTCATTAACTTCGAAAGACGTTGTTAGGTAATCAAGCCCGGCCAATAGAAGACCGTGATATCCGTGGCCGATCGAATATCACGGCGAGGATCTCGAACGCATCGATAAAAAATCGGCTATCAGTTAATTAGAAGATTTTTTACTTTTTATAGAGTTGTACTTAAAGTGGGACTCTCGTACTATATAAAAGGGGTCAAATGTTTCATAACATATATTGTAACACGCATTCCAAGGCAATATATTACCACTTTCTTTGGTATTTAGTTTCTTTCTTCTTGTTCATCGGTGTTGACCGTAGCAAGCCTCGATCGAGGGTGAACAATCTCACTAAGGCTGAAACTGTCATATTCGTGTGGTTTGAATTCATTTTTATCTTTATTCGTTTAATCTAATTCAATTTATTGTCTTGTGTCAAATTAATCTGTGTATTCTTAAAATCATATATAAATTCAATTGTTATCCGATTTTGAGGGTAAACAAAATACTCGTAAAAATAATTGGGTTGCACCTGATCCGAGACCTCCCTTATAAATAAAATGCATAGCCATTGGCGGACCACAAAACAATTTCAGAATGATTTCAATCTTTGTAGATAGTGGTCCAATGTAGAAACTTTTATAATAAGATCTTTTTCCGAGCATACAACATGACGTGGATGGCACACACTTCTTGAATAAACTAAAGCACAAAATTATGCCCTTCGTTTGTCGGAAACCTCACCTATCTAATAGGAGTAAATAAAAATAATTCCCCCTTTGCTTAAGGTTATTGCAATCCAAAGGAGTGTGTGTTGTACCTTAAAACTTCCGACCTTCTAGTTGGTAGAGGACCACATTGATTAAAGATAAACAAATACCATTGGGGCTAAATCTCAAGCTAGTAAGTAATATAAACAAATACACCATTGGGGCTAAATCTCAAACTAGTAAGTAAAATATTCTAGGGAGGCAAAAGTGTAATTAATCCAATACATGATTAATCAGCTTTCATTGATACCTATAGGAGTCGTTTGGTATGAAGTATTAGAAACATCAATGCAAACATTAACTTCGTGCATTACTAATTCCTTGATTGTTATATTTTTTTAATTTATGTTTAACTAATACTTGTATTAGTTATATATTCTATTTGGATTATCCTATATATAATTAATGCATAGTAAACCATGGTATTAGAAATGCAAAGATTTTTAATACATGCATAAACATTACTGTCCCTCAATTCCCTCAAAACCTATTTCAAATACTTTCCGTCATATTTATATATTTTTATAGTGTGATACTTTAATTACTTTTTCCCCTTTAGCATTCTACTATAATCAAAATAATATCATATTTAATATTAAAATAAATTTGATTTTGAAATCGTTGGAAGTATACATCGAAGTTTACTTGATTTGTTAAAGATCTATTCATTTTTTAATAATTGGTATTTTGTATTTTTGCCATAGCAATTAAATTGTTTTCTTTTTAACTTTAATACTTCAATTAGCTTTCTCTTTCAATTTTGCTCCCTTATAAAAAAAAAGTTAGATTTAGAGAGTAAAGAATGTGGAACGTAATAAAACTATTACAATAAAAATAATGTACAAAGTTAAAGAAGGTAGAGGATGTTTTTGTAAACAATTTTTTTTTTAGAAATATGCAATGTTTTAATATACCAAACCAAACAATGGATAAGAAATAACCTCAGCATAACTAATGCCAACATAATTAATTTCACTATTACTAATATTAACATTAGGGAAAATACATAAGTACCCCCTGACCTATACCCGAATTCCCAACTACACACTTTTTTTTTTGCGGGAATCCTATTACTCCCCTAAACTTATTTTAAGTGTAATTATTTGCACCCTTAACGCTGACAACCAAACTCTTGGCAAGTGGTGAGCTACACGCGCCCTACATGTATTTTTAGTACTTTTTTTATTCTTTCTTCTTTTTCTTATCCTTTTTTCTTATTTCTTATTATTCTCATTTTTTGTGGTTATTTCATTCTCTCTTTTTTTATTTTGGCCACCGGCGGCATAAAATGGTGGTCGTCGAAAGTCCACAAACATCATTTTTTCGCCGAATTTTTTTTTCGGCGATAAATTTTTATCCCGATCTAAGTGTATTTTATTTTATATATATATATTTTTCTTTAAATTATAATTTGTATGTGGGAGGAAGAGCAAAAGAAATAAAAAAAGAATATAAGCTGAAAAAACTTTTTTCAGTTAAAATTTCAATACATTATTTTTTTTCGGCGTAGGAAGGTTTTTCGATGATCAATTTTTTTCCCCAAATCTGAGTGTATTTTGCTTTGCTTATGAATAGATCTTTTTGAGAGTTTAATTTGTGTGTGAAAAAAAATAGAAGAAAAACGGTTAGACAAAGTCACTGGTGAATGAATATCCGCCGGAATAAAAAAAAAGTAAAAGAAAAAAGACAAAGGAAAAGGGAATAAGAAACAAAAAAGCTCTCAGCGCACGTTATGCTAACGTACGCTGACTGAGAAGCAGCTATGGTGAGAAAGAGAGGTCGGCCCCGGCGAATGCCACTCATGACGGTCGGCGAAGCAATAAGTGCAACGGTAATAGCAGACACACTAGCAAATGGATCCAATCAGCAAGTCACAACACCAATTGGGCAACAAGTTCAGCTAATTTCTCAAAAAACTGGAGCTTCAAGTAGTAGTAATGGAGCGATAAAGAGGATAGATCTGAGTGTTGTGCAGATGCATGTACACTCATCTTCAAGTGAAGGCACTCCTATACGAGGAAACATGGAAGATCTAAAGAAAAAGTCGGAAGGGAAAGCAGCTGAGCTAGGAACCAATGGAACAATACCACTTGAGCAATAGGAGGAGATGATAGCACAGACAACAGAACCAGACAAGAAGAGAACGTGGGCGAACCTATTTGCTGGCAATAGATCTTCGAAAAATGGTATGGTACTATCTTACTTTCCTCCAGAAATTGTCGATGGTAACATTGTGGTTAAAGTTGACAAAGATGAAATAGAGGAATAGAATAAGATATGTGAATGTGCCCTAATTGTATATGTAATTGGGGATTTGACAGGGTATAAATTCATGGAAAAATATGTTGCTCAAGCTTGGAGTAAATTGAATATACCTGATTTGTACTTACATGATGAAGGATATTACATAGCAAAGTTTCATACAATTGGGGATTTGAAGGATATTCTGTATGGAGGGCCCTATACTATTAGTGGTAGACCAATTGTCTTGAAACAATGAACACCTGATTTTGATATCAAGGCAGAATTCTTGATGGAGATTCCCTTGTGGGTTACTATACCTAATTTGCCTATGAGCTACTGGGGTAACAAGACTCTAAGCAAGCTAGCAAGTGCCATTGGGAAACCCTTGTTTGTAGATGAATGTACCACTAAACAGACTCGTGTGTCTTATGCAAGAATTTTGGTGGAAGCAAATGTCACAAAGCAACTTCCCATTGAACTGACTTTGCAAGAACCATCAGGGAAAAAGGTCCAAGTGCAAGTGGAATATAAGTGGAAACCACAATACTGTATAAACTGTATGAAAATAGGGCATGATCGTACAAAGGGCAAGAAAGCTCACAAAGAAGATAACACAGTTTAACAGGCACAGGGGGGGATTACTACAAAATGACAAGTTAAAGGGCAAGGCCAACTGATACAAGCTGAGACAAAGGGAGAAATTAATGCACAAACAGAGTAGATGGACAAGAAAGCAGATGCAGATAATGTCAATCCTGGGAATCAGAAAGTGATAATTGATAAAGGGAAAGCAAAAGAGAATGAAGAATGGCCAGCTTTGACTAGCAACACCAGAATGACATTGAATAAGACAACAATAAGGACAGCAAATGCCTTTCAGGTATTGCAACAGGAAGAAGGGAGAAAGGAGGAACCAAGGCCACTTGACATAGGTGGTGGAATAATCATTCAACAATCACTTGGCTATTCTGGAACATTAGGGGATTGACTAAGAGATATAAGCAAAAAAAAATAAAGAAGTACATCAAAGATAGACAAATAAAGCTGGTTGGTATAGTTGAAACAAAGGTGAAGGAAAACAATGCAGAGAAGGTGATCAAAAGAGTAGTGCCTGGGTGGAACAAAATTACAAATTATGAGCATGCTGTAAATGGAAGGGTATGGATCGTATGGGATGAACTAGCATACAAGGTGCAGCCTTTAATCAAGATTGATCAATTCATACACTGTTTGGTAACAGGAAAGCAGAATTGGATACATTTTTACTGCACTGTGATATATGGACATAATGATGCTGAGAAAAGAAGGAGATTATGGGAAAACATTAGGGGAATGTCACAAAACATTACAGGACCCTAGCTACTGGGAGGAGACTTCAATGCTATCCTCAATGTACAAGATAGAATGTCAAAAATTCCAGTGAAGAATGCAGATATTAAGGAACTTACTGAGTTATGTCAGGACATTGGTATTACTGAGATACCATGGAGAGGAGACTATTTTACATGGACAAACAAGCAGGAGGGTGAGGATAGGGTATGGAGTCGCATAGATAGGTTATTTGGGAATGACCTATGGATGTTGAACTATAGCCATCTAAGCATTGAATATGGGGAACCTTTTATTTCATATCATAATCCTATGATTGTGAATATGAGGCAGCCAAGGAAAATGCACAAGAGCCCATTCAGATTTTTTAATGTATGGGCAAACCATCCTGATTTTGATAGAATAGTAAGGGAGGAATGGAACAATGGGAATTCAACAGGTAAGATGTTGAGCATTTGGATAAAACTGAAAAGGCTGAAAAGCCAATTCACAATACTGAATGCAGCTGAGTTCAAAGGAGTGAATGAAAAAATTGAGCAGACAAGGCAAACCATACAACAAATCCAAAGCCAGATACAAAGAAACTATAGTGGCCAGTTGCAAGAACAAGAGAAGGAATGGCTGCATAAGCTGGAAACAGGGTCAATGGTGGAGGAGCAGATATTGCAGCAAAAGGCAAGAGCTACCTGGATCAAGCTAGGTGACTCAAATAATAAATTCTTCTCAGCAATCATAAAGGAGAGACAGCAGAGGAAACAAATAGAGGAACTACAGGCAATAGCAGGGGGTAACATAACAACTCAAGTAGCTATTAAGGAGGAAATCATTAGTTTCTATAAAAGCTTAATGGGAATAAGTGCTCAGGTGTTACCAGTAGTGGATAAGATGACAATAAAAGAAGGGCCCACTCTAACACATCGGCAACAGAAAGAAATGATTGCAGAAGTTACCAATCAAGAAATTGATCAAGCTTTGAAAGGAATAGGTGGTGACAAAGCTCTAGGCATAGATGGTTATAGTGCAGAGTTCTTCAAGAAAGCTTGTCCAATAATTAAAGAAGAAGTTTATGCTGTTGTGAAGGACTTCTTTCACACAGGAAGGATGTGTCAAGCAATCAATTGCACTACACTCACTCTCATACCAAAAGTGCCTAACCCAGTGACAGTAAAAGACTTCAGACCTATTGCCTGCTGCACAGTGCTATACAAGCTCATCTCCAAAGTTATAGCAGGAAGATTACAGAAGGTTATGCCTCATATCATTTCTGAGGCTCAAGCAGGGTTTATTCCAGGAAGGAAGATAGCTGATAATATCATTCTGGCTCATGAGTTAGTTAAAGCTTATAACAGGAAATAGATATCACCAAGATGCATGCTGAAAGTTGACATGATGAAAGCTTATGATTCAGTTGAATGTGTGTACTTGGATCAGTTGCTAGAGTACCTATGCTTTCCAACAAAGTTCAACAACTGGGTGAGAGCATGTGTAACAACAGTGAGCTACTGAATCATGTTAAATGGGGAGCTAACAAAGCCATTTGATGCTGCTAAAGGGCTTAGACAGGGTGATCCCATATCACCATTTCTATTTGCAATTGCAATGGAATACTTGAGCAGGCTACTCAAAGGTCTGAGGCATGGTAAAGACTACAAGTTTCATCCTGGATACAAAGAGCAGGCTACTGCAGAACACAGGGTATTCAGTAGGAGAGTTGCCATTCAAATATTTGGGCATTCCACTGGATACAAAGAAATTGTCTGCCATGCAATGGCAGCCTTTGATTGACAGAATAGTGGCAAGGATTTCTTCATGGACTGCTAAGAAGTTATCTTATGCAGAAAGGGTCCAATTAGTGCAAACAGTGATTTTTGGTATCCAATCCTATTGGGGGCAAATATTGTACTTCCAGCTAAAGCGATCAAGCTGATAGAGTCATACTGCAGGAGTTATATCTGGTCTGGATCTAATGCAATCACAAAGAGAACCTTAGTAGCTTGGGACAAAATGTGCCTATCTAAGTCTGCAGGAGTTTATAATCTGTTAAATCTTAGAATATGGAACAAGGCTGCAATCATAAGTGTATATTGGGATCTTGCACAGAAGAAGGATAAAATGGATCCACATATACTACATAAAATGGTAGAGGCTGATGGAGATGAACATTTCTCAACAAGCAAGCTGGATGGTGAGGAAGATAATGGAAGCAAGAGAAATGGCTAAACAAGTTCCTACAGGTTTGAACAAGGAAAAGAAAACCAAGCAAATATACTTGGCTATTCTGGGAAGCCATAGCAAGGTAGCTTGGAGAACTCTAATGTTCCATAATGAAGCTAGGCTCAAGGCAATATTCACTATGTGGATGCAATGCCATGCGAGACTTATGACAACTGATAGACTTGCAAACTGGGGTGTCCGAGTTAATACTAGATGCTGCCTATGTGATGGTCTAGATGAATCACATGCTCACCTATTTGGTGAGTGTAACTTTACTAAAGCAGTTTGGAGAATGCTCATGCAATGGATACACCACCAGATGAATCCAATGTAGTCATATACACAAATGAAGACATGACTGGAGAAACAAGCCAAAGGAAGATCGTGTAAAGCTAGAATTCTGAAAATGATCTATGCAGAACACATTCATGGGATATGGAGGGAGAGGAATAACAGAATATTTGAAGATACAAGGAGAACATCAGAGCAAATTGCACGAGAGATAGCATGTGTGTTCAACATTAGAGTCTAAGGTGCAACGAGGAAGAAGATGCAACAGTTTATGTATTGACCAGCTTATTTGTAATGATCTGTGTACTGCTTCTGACATAGGATAGGTGTAGATTTATGTAAAGACAAAGTGAGTCGAGGAAGACTCAACTGCTTGTAAATGCTTCTTTTGTGATTAATGAAAATATAATTACCAAAAAAAAAGGGAAAAAAGTAAGAAAAAAATGATAAAAAGAGTAAAAATTAATCTGAAAAATATTTTTTATTGCTTCTCACTCTCCTTTAGGAGAGTGAAATACACACACTCTGCCACGTTAGCATTAAGGGTGCAAATAATTCCACTTATAATAAGTTTATAGAGGTAATAAGATTCCCGCAAAGAAAAAGTGTGTAGTTGGAAATTCGGATATAGGTTAGGGGGTACTTATGCATTTTTCCTTAACATTACTAACACACCTTATTAAACACTATTGTTATTACCTCATGCCAAATGACCGCTTAATGTTATACTCCCTCCGTTTAATATTAAATGGAGTACTTTCCTTTTTAGTCTGTTCCAAAATAAATGATACATTTCTAAATTTGAAAATAATTCAACTTTAAGCTCTTTATTTTACCCTTTTTACCCTTAATGAAAAGCTTTTATAGCCATACAAATGGCATGACCCCACAAACCTTTTACCTTAAGCTTTTAATACCACAACTTTCAAAAGTTTCTTTTTTTTCTTAAACTCCGTGCCGAGTCAAACTAGCTCACGGAGGGAGTAGTATATTAAATCATACCAAACTCCCTATCATTACCACTCTATTCATTAAAGTACTAATCCCTATTTTATTAATGCCTTAATCTCAATCAGCTTCCTACCTTCATTGTCTCTTGTTTCAGCCCCCTTCTTCTTCTTGTTCTTCTCTTTTTCGTTTATAAATCACACACTTCTCTTTGAGTTAGCATAATAACAAACACTTGAAACGCAAGGCCTTTGGTACTATTATTAGGTATGACGACGATGATGGTTGATGACACCATCCCAGATTTTGATTATTACGGTGGTTTAAGCACCCCCACCACCACTACCACCACTACTACTGCCACCACCACCTCCTCTTCTGATGATGACCATGATCATGGTTGTACATGGAATGACTGGTCCCCGGTTGTTGATTGGGATGCTTTTTCTGGCGGCGATAATTTTCAAGATCTAATTGAATCCATGATCGAAGGGAACAATTCTTCCGGAGGGTTGAATATGAATATCCCAAAATCGACTACTTTTTACAACTCAGAGGATTCTGTGTTGATGGAGGAATCAGAAGAATCGAATATCAATCAATCGGAAGATGTCAACGGGCTGAAGCTTGTTCACTTGCTGATGGCTGCAGCGGAGGCGCTAACCGGCGTGAACAAAAGCCGTGAGTTAGCTCGAGTGATATTGGTTCGGCTCAAGGAATTAGCTTCCCCTAACGGCTCTACCAACATGGAGAGGTTAGCCGCGCATTTCACCGATGCCTTGCAGGCGTTGCTCGACGGTGCAGCCTCAGGATCTTTACACGCTAAGAGTAATTTTTATCCTAATTATAAGGACGAGCAGCAACAGGGAGATGTGCTGGATGCTTTTCAGTTATTACAGGACATGTCCCCTTTTATCAAATTTGGGCACTTCACAGCAAATCAAGCTATTTTAGAAGCCGTGGCTCATGATAGAAGAGTCCATATCGTGGACTACGATATAATGGAAGGAATTCAATGGGCTTCCTTAATGCAAGCCTTGGTGTCCAGAAAAGATGGGCCCCCAACTCCCCACCTTAGGATCACAGCATTGTCGAGGAGTGGCAGTGGTCGACGGTCATTCGGAACGGTCCAAGAGACTGGCCGTCGGCTAACAGCGTTCGCTACGTCCATCGGTCAGCCATTTTCGTTTCACCACTGCAGGTTGGACACGGACGAGACGTTTAAGCCATCCGCCTTGAAGTTGGTCCGAGGAGAAGCTATAATTATAAATTGCATGTTACACTTGCCTCATTTTACCTATCGAGCCTCGGATTCAGTGGCTTCGTTCCTATCCGGATCCAAGACCCTGAATCCGAGGCTGGTGACCTTAGTCGAAGAGGAAGTACGGCCCATTGGGGAGGAGGAGGGGTTCGTAGGCCGGTTCATGGACATATTGCACCACTACTCGGCCCTTTACGATTCACTCGAGGCAGGGTTCCCGCTCCAAAGCCGGGCTCGGGCTTTGGTGGAGCGAGTGTTTCTTGGGCCTCGGATAGCCGGGTCATTGTTCCGGATATACCGAACCCGGGGAGAGGATGAGAGGTGCTCGTGGGGGGAGTGGTTGAGTGTGGTGGGGTATCGTGAGAGTAATATAAGCTTTGCAAATCATTGTCAAGCAAAATTGCTTTTGGGGCTATTCAATGATGGGTATAGGGTGGAGGAGATTGGCACCAATAAACTCGTTTTGGGGTGGAAGTCCCGGCGCCTACTTTCTGCTTCTATTTGGACCACTCCGGATAGTGACTTGTAATAAATAAACTATATATAATTCATGCAAGTGTGCAACCCCACCCCAAGTTACTATCTGCTGTGTGTGTTGTTATAGTCCATTGTGTTATATATTTCGTATCGAAACTAGTTTTTCGTGAGGCTTTTCGTCGATTCCTATGCCAAGAATCTACTATGTGTGTGTTTTGGTCCTTTTCCTTTGATATTTGGATTGAAACTAGTTGTTTGTAAGGCCTTTCTTCGATCCCTATGATAAGTAGTTTCCAATGGAGTGGCTGAGTGATGAAGGAAGCAAAGTTCTGACACCATAAAATATTACGTCATGTACAATTTATCTTCCAAGCTTAGATTGACCAGTTTGTGAAATTGTTCAGTTTCTTGAAAGTAAAGATTCCGACTGATGATGATTATTCTACAAAAGTAAACCCCTTTTCGAAAATTAGGGAACAAAGCTATATATCTTGCAGGGATGAATATGAGAATTATAGTCTTACAAAATAATTTACAAGAAAACGAGAAATGTTATGTCCTACTAGTTTGGAAAAATCTAAATGCTGAAATGCGCGATTAAGGCATCTAAAAGTTGTAACATCCGTCAAAATCTTTTGTGCGATTATCTTATAAATATATGAAAATTTTATTTAATTAAGGTTGACAATTCAATGTTTTAAGATTCCGCCTTCGAGATCTATATTCATGTAAGTACATTAGTGTTTTGACATTGTATTAGTCAAATACTCAAATTTCCCTTTTATGCATTGAATTCACAATATCAACACGTAATACATGAACTCTAGCTTAGTAGATACTCTTAAGTTCCTTTTCATTTTCTAATTGTAGAAAGACTTGCCATTCATTTTGGGTGTGTGATTGGTATAATATTATAAGAACATTTTCTTGAAATGTTCTCAACAAATAGGCCCGACCACGCCCATTTATGCCTTTTAAGAAGGATTATGCGGTCGTTGCAAATATTATCCAGTTTACAAGTCCGGAGTTGAATTCTACAGAAAACTAATGCTTAGCTACAACTGTTCAATCTTGCTAAAAGATGAGCTCGAACAATTTCTAAGTTATAAATATTAAGATTCTAATATCTAATTAAAAGATTAAGGAGGTCTAAGGTTATGATTTTTCCAATTGTCAGAATCTTTCCCGCTACGTCTTCTATAATTTTGCCTAAGTATTCTCTACCGATCATGAGCGCTCTGAGTGTCGTAATTCTTTGCCGAGTAACTACCACAATTTACTAGACATATTCTCTCGAATTACGCTAGCTAGAAATAAGTACGGCTCACACGAATCGCACCAATATTTCGTTATCCCTAATCCCACCTTTAAACCCTCCGTATTGATCCCTCATATACGTTAGAAGTGATATTTTTCAACAACTACCTAAATATGCACTCTCTCCCGAGTAATACACACTAAATAGGCACAGTCGATTCAGAGCTCTTCAACCAACCACAATAAATACATAGTTGAACAAATAGAGAAAATACTACGACAGAACTATATTAACGTAACAGGAAAATCATCCTCCAATAGGTTCCATCAAATCCTAGATAACAAATTAGCTATTCATAATAGTATGCATAACTACAATACTAGAATTCATAACCAATAATGAAAATAGGAAGAAGGAAGTGAAAAACTCGTAGAAGAATTTTCCGCTTTGCACCTAGTGTGTTGTTTCCTCCTTAGGTCGAATCCCCAGTCTAATTTCGGTCTCTCTGTTCGATCTCAGTCTCTCTCCTCTTTCACCGCAAAAGTTGCATTCTTTTGGTCTATTTATATGTATAGGAAAAGGCCTAAAAAAGTAGGCCACGTCCTAGTCAAACCAGGAGACGAAATAAGTCTTCAAAATTCGGAATTTGCATGCCCCAGGCCTATCGTCGCCAAGCATAACACCTGGTGGAGTTGGCCTCTACCTGGCCTCGCCAGCTTTCTCCTTTTCACTATTCTCGAGCACACTTTCAATGTTTAAGTATCATTTTTGCTCTACTTTCATATCTAATTCACCTACACATAAAATAGACTCTATTACGCACAAATAAAGTATAATTTATCATTAAAGCATATTAAATGCAAGGCAAATAATGTACGGGACTATGAAATTATAGCCACACATCAATACCTCATACTTAAACATTGCTCGTCCTCGATCAATCAAACTACACTTATAGACACGACCTTTTTAAGCAATTCTCGTAACTCATCACACCAAGAATCTTTATAATAGACTAAGCACATGGGTTTAACATCTCCACCTCTAGATTTGACTCGCAAGTACCATGAATTATTCACCATTCGCTCACTTACTCTAACATAGAGATCAATGACATTATCTTTCCATCATGAATCACGTGCCCTCACTCAACAAAAGAGAGTAGTTCCACACACAATAAATTTAAGAACAACTAGGAACTCAAGATAGAAAGAATTACCTCACTCTCAGAAATAAAATTTATGTGCTACAAAAGATTCACCATAGGCTTGCCCGTAGTGTACTACTCTACTAATCGAGCTCATTTAATCTAGGATCAAGTAGGACTTTAATTGGTTGAAATGTAGTTTGCGGGTCGAGTAGGATACATTTGGATATAAGAGTGACTACACCTCCCTAAACACTTTAATACATATACTTTAACATTCAAACTCCACACTTATGTCAAACCGTAACTCCACCTTCACCTCAATGGATATTAACTCCATATTTCTTCAAGCACAATTACATCTAGAGTCACCACTTATCAAGAAATTTTTTTGCCACATCAATACAACTATTTTTTTCTTCTTTGTTTTTCAATTCAAGTGGCTTCTATTTTTTCAAAATAGTGTACCTTTCTCCTTATCTTGTTATTTTCACTCAAAAGCCAAACCAACCATCCCACACTTTAACTTTTATAAAGTTCATAATAATTCAAGTGCTCATGAGAGGTGAACAGGTTGAAATAGCTGGTTAATTCAAACAAAGGCGAAAGGCTTGTAATGTGGTTGCCAAAGAAACAGGATTACCAACTCAAAGGGTTAAATACATTACATAACAATTAGGCGAGTAAAATACACATATCTGACTCAATAAAGAAACGCCTATATCATTTCCAGGACTGAACAAAACTTCCATGTAAATACACGGAGCAAGTTCTAGACATCAAATATAACGCACAGAATAACATAAAACCTTACACACATATGGCACATAACTTACTCAAGATTGGATTCATCAAGACACTCTAGTCAAAGCAGTTAAGAAAAGTTAAGGTCATACAATTTAAGGTACTTCTGCAAGAGTAAAAAATTGAGCCTAAGCGTCACAACCAAAGTACTCATTATTCTCAGGGAATAACAAAGTCAAGAGATATTGTTTCAATTCAATTCATCTCATACTGGCTCCTACTCCTAAAAAAAATAAAACTAACTACACCCGTCTCAAACAAAATTCTTGGAAAAGAACCACGGCACAAAGAAAAACCAAAGGAGAATTATTACACTACCTACAAAGAAATGTTTATGTCCTTTCTTCTTTAGACTTAAATCCCTCAAGAAAATTATTTAGGATATCCATCATAGGGAAAAGTCCAATTTTTTTTTTCTTTTTTCTATAAAATAGAAAAAGTTATTCAATTAAACTAACACAACTTAAATAGCATAAAAAGTCAGAAAGACTATCTCCTCACCCCACACTTAAAATTGTGCATTGTCCCTATTGCACACCATACTAATAAGAGGGTAAAAGAAATTCTCTGGTAGGCCAAAGCACTAGTAGCTCATGGGGTACTCGGACTTCTCCCAAGCTTGGTCCTTCGTACGGGTACCTCACACTTAGTTCCAACCATCTGGTTTGCCGTTGCATCCTTCCACTAGCTTTGCTTTCCATGCTCTTATAAAACCAAAAATTGACAATACAAAAATAATAATAATTTTTTTAAAAGAAAGCAGTAAAGGTGGATTGCCTCCCAACAAGCGCTTGATTTAATGTCGTGGAACGACGCAAATTACTTTCTGCCTCCACTTTAAACTTATGAATTGGACCCCAAGTTTTGATTCTGCTCTATGATCATGCTCATAGGGTGATGGAACGAATCTGACTGGCCCAATAAAATAATATAGTATTCTGCATTTCTTGACCTTTAGATGAGATGTGTATTCCCGACTTTCTAGCAAGAAGAATTTCAGAATGTAGGCACCTTGTTCCTCATCCCTTGACTCCTCAAGTACCTCGGATGACTCTATTTCTATATCATCATCTAAACACAATGTAGAAAACTGCTTGGAGCGTGGACCAATGCGCTCAACTACATAAACATTGGGATTGCTAACGTCCTCAACACTAATGACACTAGAGTCAACTAAATACGTATTATCAATGTCCTTAGTTGATTCTTGTATCTCTTCTACAACATCGGCATCCTCAAAATCTAGTTCGGCTAATTGTTGGTGTTCTAATCTGGCCTTCTCCACTAGCACCTCCTCATATTTTTTAAAATCATCCATTATAATGGCAACTTCTGCAACTAATTCATGCTCTTCTTGGCTACTATCCACTATGTAAACTTGTTGCACTTTACAAGGTTCAATTAGTTTATTCGCTTGAGCCTCCAAGTTGTGAATAACTGTCTCTTGCATTTGTATCTGCACTGGTTTCTTGTCATATAGTTCCATGAAACACTTTAACATATTTTTAATCTCCTTTAGGTCAGCTTCCCTGGGTTCTTTGCTCCTATTAACTTCACCAGAAAAAGTAGAATCATCATAGTAAGGGTTTGGGGGAAGATAAGAAATGTAAGCACAACATGAAAGTGACCATCTTAACCACCACACATATCACACACACTCCACACATAAGATTGAGTTGGTGCACATAACTCGCTCTTCGGAATATTTTGATAATTTCGCCATGGGTGGTTTTCTTCACAATATGCATAAAGAGGATTAAAAATAAAATTACCAACATCAATACTCTCATAATTTCAATATGCCATGTTTTCTTAAAATCAACAAGTAACCCAAAAAATATTAAAAAATCAAATACAAAAAAAATAAAAAATAAAAGTTTAAACTTGAAACCTAGCAATATTCAAGCTTATCTTTTTAGTGATAGTCAACAACTATAGCTACACCATTAGTTCTCCGGCAATGGTGCTAAAATTTGATCACGCCCAACTATGCCTTATAAATAGCACTAAGCGGTCGTTAAAAATATTATCCGGTTTACAAGTTCAGAGTCGAAACCCACAGGGAACTAAGGCTTAGCTAAAACTATTTAATGTTGCTAAGAAGATGAACTCGAAAAATTCCTAAGTTATAAATATTAAGATTCTTATATCTAATTAACTAAATAATTAACGTAGTAGATTAATAATTAAAGATATTACGGGTTGGAGAAAAGATTAAGGAGGTCTAGAGTTATGATTTTTTCAATTATCGGAATCCTTTCTGCTATGTCTTCTATAGTTTCGCCTAAGTGTTCTCTACCGATTATGAGCACTCTGAGTGTCATAATTCTCTTCCGAGTAACTACCACAATTTACTAGATATATTCTCCCGAATTACGCTAGCTGCATTAAATACGGCTCACTCGGACCGCACCAAGTTTTTGTTATCCCTAATCTCACCTTTAAACCCTTTGTATTGATCCCTCGTATATGTTAGGAGTGATGTTGTTCAACAACTACCTAAATATGCACTCTCTCCCAAGTAGTACACACTAAATAGGCACAGCCAATTGAGAGCTCTTCAACCAACTACAATAAACACGTAGTTGAACAAATATAGAAAATACTACGACAAAACTATATTAACGTAACAGGAAAATCATCCTCCAATAGGTTCCATCAAAAACCTATGTAACAGATTATCTATTCATAATAGTATGCATAAATACATTACTAGAATTCATAACCAATAATGAAAATAGGAAGAAGGAAGTGAAAAACTCGTAGAAGAATTCTCCGCCTTGCTCCTAGTGTGTTCTTGCCTCCTTAGGTCGAATCCCCAATCTAATATCGGTCTCCCTCTCTCCTATATATCTCACCTCCAAAGTGGCATTTATTGGTCAATTTATCTGTGTAGGAAAAGACTTTAACGTGTAGGACAAGTCCTAGTCAAACCAGGAGAAGAAATAAGTCTTCAAAATTTGAATGTGCACGCCCCTGGGCTGGCGTTGCTAGGCATAACGCTTGGTGGAGCTGGTCTTTGCCTGGTCTCGCCAGCTTTCTCTTTTTCACTGTTCTCGAGCACACTTTCAACGTTTAAGCATCTCTTTTTCTCTACTTTCATCTCCAATTCACCTACACATAAAATAGACTCCATACGCACAAATAAAATATAATTTATCATTAAAGCATATAAAATACAAGGCAAATAATGTACAGAACTATGGAACTATAGCCACAGATCAAGGCCATTTTCTGGCAACGAACACAAACATATAGTTTATCTTGAAACTAAAAGGAAATAAATGATTTTACTTGCTTATGTTTTTTTCTAATTATTCATCTGAAATAGTTTTGAAAATTTATAGAGTATTGGATAGTTAAATAATGTTTCTTCTGAAAATTGTTACGTTGTCCGGAAAAATTACTCAGAAATATACTCCTTCATATGCCAAACTCTTCTCTTAAGTTTCACCTGGGTTGGGGTGGGGGTGTGAGGGAGGGGAAAAGATAAGCCTAGGATAGGTGTAACTACAACAGAAATCGATAAACTGCATCAAATTGAGTCAAACCGAAAAAAATCGATAGTGGTTTGGTTTGACTTGGTTTGGTACTGAAAAGAGAAATTCGATCATAATTGATTTGATATTAACTAGAAAAGTCCAACCAAGACCAAACCAACCCGAATTTTATATATATATATATATATATAAAAGATTAAAATATTATTTGAATTATTAGATTCTAATATTTTAATCTATATATATTAGAATTATTTTATAGATTAAAATATTAATATAATATAATTTCTAAATATTTATTTAAATTTGTCAAGATGTTTGTTTATTAACAATTTAATAATAGGTTGGAGTTAAATTGTAGCCCACTCATGTAGAACAACAAATAAGCCCAAGCCCAAAGCTGTAATTGTATGACTCTTGGTTGTAACTACTTACAAATGTTTTAGGTATTTCTCTGACTCTTGGCTGTAATTCTATGACTCTTGAATCATTTTTAGCATTGAGATTGTAACACAAAATGGATGATCACATTCGCATATTTTGACCAATGGTTTAAGTCGTAAGGAATGACTAAATATCTGGTGCACTTCTATCTTTTCTTAAAGATGATGGAAGTATTTATGCATAACTTTAAGATGTAAGAATTTAGTAACTGGTTCAAAGGAATGAGTAAATCTCTTGGTACTTCTATCTTTTCTTGAATTTGTTGGAAGTAATTGTTCACATATGTTGGTAACCAGCATAATTTTATATTCATTTTGCATGTTTTGAAGGATTATCCTATATATTCTATTGTTGGGCTTAGACTTTTTTGAAAGATTTCATCAGAATTAGAAGAATACGATGATAATTGGTATCAAAGATTAAAGGAAGGTTATGGCAAGGAAATAGTTTTAGGTAAAATTTATCATTGTCCATTCTATACTTGAAGAAAAAGAAGCAAGCCTACAACATTAAAGATATTGCGCTACATTCTTCAGGAGTGAGCAAACTCAAAAGAAAGGTACTAAATAAATATTTGGAGTATATTTATCGAAAACAACCTGAAAAATCCGAGGAAAATCGAGACTAAAAAATCCGACTTTTGTTGGTTTGATTTGATTTATAGATTTAAAAACTTGATATAGTTGGTTTGATTTGATTTTGATAAAAATCAAACTAACCCGGTCTGCATACATCCCATAATGGAAGGTTATGAATACAGTAAATACTAACTTATTGTACTTTAAAATGTAAACTGGGAGTTGGAGGAGTGAGCTTCCAGTAATTCCTAAGACTTGCATTCATTTCAGATTGCACCATTCTTTATTTATTTTGCTTTGAAAAAATAATCTTCATTTTAACTTCTGAGCATAATATATTCACATTGTCAGCTTTACATCTAATTAACATATACTTTATTTATCCAAAGCAGCAAGATTCTCATTTCAATGACCTCCCTCACGAGACAATAGTAAATGTATGGTTTTATTTCCTTTTCTTTTTCAGCACACTGTTCCAAATTCAGATCGATATATATGTTGTTTACTTAATGAACAGAACAAAAAGAACAACAAAATAAGGCTTCTTTATCAAGTGTTCATCAACTGATATGTTTTCACAAATAATTGAAATTATCTTTCTTGGTATAGTATAACCCTTTACTTTCACAGTATTTCCAATTTGTAATTAGAGATTGACGTGGAGAAAGGACTATGCATTGTTGGCTTAATTTTGAACTCATTTATTAGGACCCTTTGAAGCTTGAAGACTTTGCAATTAAATAGTTGGCTTGATGTTGTCATGTTATTCATCAGCAAAAAGGTCCTAATATTTTGAAGTCCAATTGACTGACAGTGATTTCTCCAAGCTGGCCAAGTGGGTTGTTAAATTAGATGCTCTATCCCTCTCCTACACCTGTAAGCATCTCCTTTATATTTGTTAAAAAATACTTAAACATGAGAAGATTCCTAGAATGTACTTTAAAGAATGGTATTTAAAAATTAAAACGTTTTTTCTTTTTAAATCTAAAACATAGTCAGCGATTTGAATAAATCAAATAAAACAAGAATATGTAACTTTTATAAAAAGCAAAGATCCTCTCTTATCAGGATGGTTTACATTTATCTACATTTTATAGAAGAGCATTTGCTGTAATTGATTATCGGGCTTCAACCGATAGACATAGGGATTATTTGGTTCAAACTTCACATGCAAGTTGTCCATTAATTATAATATGAGAATTGTTTATGTGATAATGATTAGAAAGAAATTGTTATATAGTAATCAACAATGTAAGAATTATTATGATAGTGATTAGTAATAAATACATTATTATTCAGGAATTACTTATTTTAAAGGTATTTTTTGTTGGAAAAACTAATATCCCGTCCATGAACAATATCCACGATAAATGACAATAATACAAGAGAGCAACAACGACACCAAATTTTTTAACGGGGTAAAATACAATACTCGAACGGAGCAATATAATACCATTATAATATTACAATTTGGTATGTCAAGAGACTACGTACTACAACTTTAAAAAAAATAACACACTTTATTTTAAACATCACACTACGATATTACTTGATGAGTGGTGATTTTATCATTTATTTTAGTTTATTTTCTTTAGTTTTTGTATCCATTAATTACAATACGAGGTTGTTTATGATGTGTATTGCTAGATTTTCAGGTAAATGATGTCATGAAAAGAGTTGAATACAATTGAATGGAATTGAGCAAAAAAGAGTAAAGCAATTGCAAATTCCTTCAGTGATTCCGCATCTGTGGAACACTATGCGCTTATGCGACCTCGCATCTACGAGGAGAAGGCCGCATCTGCGGAATTAAGCAACCATCGTTGGGATCGCATCCGCGATTGAGAAATCGCTTTCGCAGACACGCTTCTGCGCTTGATGTCTGCGTTTGCAATCGCGCTTCTACGCATGAATGTCAGCATCTGCGATCGCGCAAATGTCCGCTTCTGCGGAGTAAATATTTTCCACCAAGCTTCTGCGAAAAGATATCCACATCTGCAGAACTGCACATGTGAGGATTATTCGGTAGGTGCAATCAACAGTCTTCAGTTTTGGAAACTTTTGACAATTCACATTATCTCTGTTCCAAACCTACAAATACACGACCCAGCTGATTGGAAACATATCTTTGGCATATCTGGCAGACCTTTGAAGTATTTTTGAGTCTCTTGCCTAGAGAACACAAGTTTTGGATCTAGGGTTCTTGCACATAAACTTGTGTCTTGAAGATTTGAAGCTTTTGATTGATAATTTCTTACCCATTTATATTCATTTCTTCATTTTCTTGCTTTGTATTGTATATCTAAGTGTGTAATATTTTTTCCAACACTTGAATCTTGTTTATGGGAATATTCATAGTTAAAGTGTGAATTAAATATTTTGTTGTGCTTATTATTGAACGATTTTTATTTATTATGAAGTGAGTTATTATTTCTTTAGTTATTCTTATTCTTTAGTGTTTCCAAAGGGATTGGCTAACCCTAGGACTCACCCATTTACTTCAAATTAATTTTGGGAAAGATAATATTTTAGTTGGAAAAGATGATAAGTCGGGATTTTAACATGTTTTATGCCCCTACTTGCCTATGCTTTGGTTATAAATTGCTACAAAATAGTCCCAAAATGCTCACAGATTGTGCTTCATTGCAGGTTTGATCAATAAAGTGACGAAATGTCAAAGATCTGCACAAAATGGAGTGAAACCAGCTCAAGTATCAAAGACCAAGAGATCTAAGGAAAAGAGAACCTAGTGTGGACTGTGCAAAAGTGAATGCAGTCGCACTAGGAGGTTGAGAGAGTTGGTATAATCAGGCTGAAGGCTACGCGGCCGCGGTACGTTTCTCGCATTCCGCGATTAGGCTCTGCGGCCGTGCTACTCTTTTCTGTGGTCCGCAGACATGAGGTTCAGAGAGGTTGACAAAAGGCCAATTCCAAGCAATGCGGTCCACGGTCGTAATTGTGCGGACTGCAACAACTCCCTCCGCGGCCGCGGTACACTTCCATGCGGTTCGCGACCCTCAAGTTAAGAAAAACAGAATTGTGAAGTCCAAGAGCTAGTGCGGCCGCGGTCCATTTTGTGCTGCCTGCACTAACCCCACAGGGGTATTTTTGTTCAGTTTTTTTAGCCTAGTATAAATAGAATATTTTACCATTTTAGGTCAGTTTTTGTATTCCAGAGATAGCTGCGCTCGTGAGACTCGATTTTGTAGCCATTTTTGGCACTTTTGCTTTTTATTTACGATAGATTCTTGTAGTTTCATTTAGCAATTATTTAATATGTTCAGTTCTTCATCTATTTCTTTATTTTCTAGTCCAAGCATGAGTAGCTAAACCCATTATCTAGGGGTGTGCCCCAACCTTAGTGTGGGTAATTGATGGGTGTTGCCATCTAGGGTTAGATTGATTATGGGTGTTTGCTATTTGGGTTGATTTTATATATTTTTTTTAAGAATTGGTGGTTGCAAATACTGATTCAAGCTTTGTGGGTTTGACTCTTCTTTAGAAAGAGAGTTTATGACCCCAATATTGACCTTAACAAGGAATTGGGATGGACTCATGAGAAATGATAGTCCCAATTAACGGGTTAAATCTCGAGAGAGTAATCACCCCACTTGAACTCTAGTTGCTTGATCTAATTGGCCTACCCAATTGGTTTCTCGAGAGTCAATTGGAAAAAATTACTCTCTCTACCGAGAGGTGTGAGAGTAGGTATAATTGTGCAACGGTTATAGCATAAGCCCCAAAATATGTCAATCTATCCTTAATAACATATACCAGTCAATTAGCCACCTACGTGGTGTCACGACCCTAGTGTCTTTCTTCCCATTAGATAAAACTTTAGCAATCATCTTGTAGCTTAACTTAGTTTCTAATTTAGTAGTTTGATAATAGTAGTTTGTAGTTTAAAAATCCAAAAATGAAAAGAAGATCATCTAAGAGCACACACACAACTCTATCGTAAGTAGATACCCGAATTCCGTTCTAGCTCCCCGAGGATTCGATCCCAACCCTCATATCGGGTAAAAGCTATTGCGACCTTTTTCTCCTACTCTTTAGTAGTAGGTAGTTTGCTGCAATCACTTTTTGGCGTCGTTGCCGGGGACCTTACGGTTTTTGGCTATCTAGTTAGTAGCTTTGTGTGTTGCTCTTCTTTACTTCTTATTTACTAATTTTGTTTGTGTCGATTACTTAGGTACAAATGGCTCTCAATGCCAATGACCCTCTTGGCAATGTGAATGCGGGGGAGGAGGTAGACGATCTTTATCACGAAGGGGTTCCTATATTACCTCAACCTCCACGTAGAGGCCGTCAGGCCAATGCAAATGACAACAACAGTATTCCAGACCCTCCTCTGCCAGCACCAAGAGTGGATACAAGAGTCCTCCTAAATAAAGGATATGCAAGTGCCATTATTCCTCCTCGAATCCGGGCGGGGAACTTTCAAATTAGAAATGTCATGTTGACCTTGCTCGAGCAAAGAGGGTATTTTACGGGCGCCTCCAATCAAAATGATTACAAGCACTTGAAGGGGTTCGTAGATACATACTGGGGTAGTAAGCAAACAAACATGTCTGAGGATGCGTTAAGATTGAGGCTTTTACCGTTTTCTCTTCGGGGTAAGGTGTTAGATTGGTTAGAAAGGCTCCCCAATCATTCTATCACCACATAGGACGAATTGGCGGACAAATTTATTGCCAAGTTCTTTTCTCCAAGTCATATTGCGGCCCTTCGGGATGAAATCCTATCCTTCAAGTAAGAGCCAACGGAACCTTTGCATGAGATATGGGAATGATAAAGAACAATGGTGAAGGAGTGCCGTAATAACGACATGACCGAGGCGATGATACAATAAACTCTCTATTGGGGCATCAACACCACGAATCAATGCATTGTGAACCAATTGGCCGTAGGGAACTTTATGAAACTTTCTTACCAAGAGGCATATGATGTACTTGATGAAATGACCAACACCTCTTCGGCATGGCAAAGCCGAGCAAATGTGCCCCAAGGTGATCCCATGGTCACCCATTTGCACAAGGAATTGCACGATCATAGCCAAGCTATTGCTGAGCTTACAACAACTATGAATCAACTGGCTAAGGCGCAATTGCAACAAGTCCAAAACCCAAGCCAAGTCAATGCAATGGAAGGTGTATCTATGTTGAAAAGGAGGCAAAGAGGGCAACAACAACCTCAAGGTAATTGTGAGCAATTTGACAATAATAATAATGGTGGTGGTTATTCTAATGAGTGCTATGATTATCAAAACGAAGAAGTTCAATATGTTAATAACTACCAAGGGAATAGAGGAAATCAAGGGAATCAACAATGGTGTCCCCAAGGAAATTGGGGAAATCAATAAGGCGACGGTAATTGGAATAATAACAACCAACAATAAGGTGGTGGTAATTGAAACAACAACAACCAGAACAACAATTGGGGTAATCAAGGTAACAATCAAGGCAATTTGAATGGGAACAATAATAATTAGAGCAACAACAAAAATCAAGGAGGGTGTAATAATAGCGGAAACAAAGGCAACCGGGGGCAAGGCTTACAAAGTCCCCCCATGTACCAACAACCGAACAATCCGCCTCCGTTTCAATCTCAAGGGTCTAGTTCTTCCGGTAATAATATAGGAAGAATAGAAATGATGTTCGAACAAATGATGAAGAAGAACCAAGACTCCGATGCTCAATTGGCTTCCTATAATACCTTTATTCGGAACTTGGAGGTGCAATTAGGCCAAATTTCTCAATCGTTGAATACTCGACCTAAGGGTGCTCTACCAAGTGATACGGTAGTGAACCCAAAGGGAGGTAACAATCATGTGATGGCGGTTACAACAAGAAGTAGGAGAGGCGGTGATGTGCATGCTTCGAAAGAAAATCAAGTTGTGGATGATGATGTTGGGTTCCAAGAAGATGTAAGTCCTATGATAGTTGAAGATGTGGTTGAGACCAATGTGAACCACGAAGTGAGGATAGATATTGATGAGGCCGAGGTGGAAACACAAGATGTCGTGAACCCGTCTAGGGAACACGTGATTGATATACCCGAGACGGTGGTGCCCAAAGCCAAGACACCTTTGCCTAGGTCACCTCTACCTTATCCTCAACGGTTAGCAAAGCAAAAGGGTGTAACCAATTAAAAGATTTCATTGAAATAATGCAGACTCTTACAATCAATGTGCCTTTGGTGGAGGCACTTGAGAAAATGCCGGGGTATGCAAAGTTTATTAAAGATTTGGTAACAAAGAAGAGGTCAATGGATTGTGAAACAATAAAAATGACTCACCAAGTTAGTGCAATAGTTCATTCTATGGCCCCGAAACTTGAGGACCCCGAAGCTTTTACTATCCCTTGCACTATTGGTAGTGCGAATTTTGCCAAGGCCCTTTGTGATTTGGGGGCTAGCATAAATTTAATGCCTTATTCGGTCTTCAAGACCTTGGGAATCGGACAACCTAAGCCAAATCTCAATGAGACTTCAAATGGCGGATCGGTCGATGGAACGGCCTTTGGATATAGTTGATGACGTACTTGTCAGGGTGGAAAAATTTATATTGCCGACTGACTTTGTTATATTGGATTATGAAGTGGACTTTGAAGTCCTAATTATTCTTGGGAGACCTTTCCTAGCAATGGGGAAGGCTTTGGTTGATGTTGAAGCAGGTGAGCTAACTTTCCGTATGGGGGATGAGAAGGTTGTTTTCCATGTTTGGAAATCAATAAGACAACCCAATAGCACCGATGTGTGTTCATTTGTGGACATTGTCACAGCTGTGATAGTGGATGACACAAGTTCCATGATCAATGTTGAAGATCCCCTTGAGGCCGTGCTTCTTAATATGGATGTTAATGATGATGCAAGTACAATGGAATGCGTGAATGTTTTGCAAGGTATGGGCTCGTATTCTTATGAGCCTAGAAAATTGTCCTTGGATCTTGAAAACTGGAAAACACCACCAACTAATCCATTGAGGAACCACCGGTGTTGGAGTTGAAGCCACTTCCTCCACACCTCAGGTATGAATTTTTGGGCTTTAATTCAACTCTTCCAGTTATTCCCATCCATTGAGGAACCACCGGGGTTGGAGTTGAAGCCACTTCCTCCACACCTCAGGTATGAATTTCTCGGCTTTAATTCAACTCTTCCAGTTATTCTTTATTCTTGCCTTACTAACTTGCAGGTTGAGGCCACTTTGGAGGTGCTTCAAAGGCGAAAAAGGGCAATAGGATGGACTCTGGCAGACATTCGGGGAATAAGCCCCGCATTTTGCATACATAAAATTATATTCGAGGATGATGTAAGGCCTTTCTTAGAACATCAAAGGAGGCTAAATGAATCAATGCAAGAGGTGGTGAAGAAAGAAGTGATCATATGGCTCTATGCGAGTGTGGTGTATCCAATTTCCGACAGCTTATGTACTTCTCCGGTCCAATGTGTGCCAAAGAAATGAGGGATAATGGTGGTGACAAATGACAACAATGAAGTTATTCCCACTTGGACCATTGCCGGGTAAAGAGTTTGTATGGACTACCGAAAACTCAACAAGGTGACCCGCAAGAATCATTTCCCCTTGCCATTCCTTGATCAAATGCTTGATCGCCTTGCGGGGCGAGCTTTCTATTGATTTTTGGATGGGTATTCGGGCTACAATCAAATCTTAATTTCCCCGGAGGACCAAGAGAACACCACTTTTACATGCCCCTATGGTACATTTGCTTTCTCCCGGATGCCATCGGGTTGTGCAATGCTCGGGCAACCTTCCAACGTTGCATGATGGCTATTTTTACCGACATGGTGGAAGATATATTGGAGGTCTTTATGGATGAGTTTAGTGTGGTTGGTGATTCTTTTGAAGAATGTTTGGTAAATTTGGATAGACTCTTGGCCCGATGTGAAGAAACTAATCTCGTTCTCAATTGGGAAAAATATCATTTTATGGTTAAAGAAGGGATAGTGTTGGGTCACAAGATTTCTAAGCATGGGATTGAGGTTGACAAGGCTAAAATCAAGGTGATATCGAGGCTTCCCCCCCACTACTGTCAAAAGGGTGAGGAGTTCCTTGGGCATGCCGGGTTCTACCGGCGGTCTATCAAAGATTTCTCGAAGGTCGTGAATCCCCTTTGCAAGTTGCTAGAGAAAGATGCTAAGTTTGTTTTCGATGAAAAATGCATGAAGGCCTTTGAACTTTTAAAGCACAAGTTGGCCACCACCCCGATCATTACCGCACCCAATTGGATTTTTCCCTTTGAACTAATGCGTGACGCAAGTGACATTGCGGTGGGGTGGTGTTGGGTCAAGGGGTTAGCAAAATGTTCCATACCGTGTACTACGCAAGTAAGACTATGAATGAAGCTCAACGTAATTACATGGTGATGGAGAAGGAATTGTTAGCAATTGTATTTGCCATGGAAAAATTTAGGCCATATCTGGGCCAAGGTGATTGTGAACATGGACCATGCCGCCCTTAGGTATTTGATGACCAAGAAGGATTCCAAGGAAATATTGATGAGATTGGTAATGCTTCTTTAAGAATTTGACTTAGAAATAGTGGACCGGAAGGGAAGTGAGAACCAAGTTGCGGACCATTTGTCCCGAGGGAGGCCATGTGACGTCCTTGAGATAAATGATACATTCCCCGACGAGCAACTTCTCTCCATGTCAATGTGTGACATGCCATGGTTCACGAACATTGCCAATTTCATTGTGACCGGAATTGTCCCGTGTGATCTCTCTTCCAACCAAAGGAAGAAACTCAAATGAGATAGCTTGGATTTTTATTGGGATGATCCGTACATGTTTAAATTTGCAAGGATGGTATGATTAGAAGGTGTGTCCCGGAAGGTGAACAATTGAGCATTATGGAGGCTTTTCACTCCTCCCCCTATGGTGTCCATCATGGAGAGGTGAGGATGGCTTCGAAGGTTTTGAGTTGCGGTTTCTATTGGATGACTTTGTTTAAGGATGCTAGTGATTTGGTAAAGAGATATGATCAATTCCAATGAGCGGGATTTCCAAGAAGACGAGATGCCTCTTAACAGAATTCTTGAAGTTGATATCTTCGATGTTTGTGGTATTGATTTTATGGGTCCTTTTGTTAGCTCTTGTAGGAACACTTACATTCTAGTAGTAGTGGATTATGTGTCAAAATGGGTTGAGGCCATGGCCTTGCCCAACAATGAAGCTAGAAGTGTGGTGGCATTTCTTAAAAAGAACATCTTCGCAAGGTTTAGTACACCCTTGGCAATCATTAGTAATAGTGTTTCGCACTTTTGTAATAGGGCTTTTGATACCTTGCTCTCCAATTATGGTGTTAACCATAAAGTCTCTACACCTTACCATCCATAATCAAGTGGCCATGTTGAAGTATCAAATAGATAAATCAAGATCATCTTGTCCAAAACTGTCAATGAAAATTGAACCGATTGGTCCAAAAGGTTAGATGATGCTCTATGGGCCTACCGGACCTCGTACAAGACCCTAATTGGTATGTCTCCGTACCGGTTGGTATTTGGGAAAGCATGTCACCTACTGGTGAAATTGGAGTATAAGGCTATGTGGGACTTGAGGAAGCTTAATCTTGAATAGGATGTTGCGGCCAATCTTCGTGTTGAACAGCTAAATGAACTTGATGAATTCCGGTTCCATGCATACTCTAGTTCGTCCTTGTATAAGGATAAGATGAAGTACTTACATGACAAATATGCTCGTGGAAAGGAGTTCAAGGTTGGTGATTTGCCCGAAAAACTGAAATCAAAGTTGAGTGGGCCATTTGAAGTTATATGTGTAACCCCATTTAGTGCTCTAGATTTGAATAACAAAAATGGTGAAGTCTTTATGGTGAATGGGCACCGTGTCAAGCATTATCTTGGGAAGATTGATGATAGCCACTTGGTGGCTGTGGTTTATTTCAAATGATGTGTTGGTAACCCGCATCGTGCTGCGACGTTAAATCAGGCGCTTCTTGGGAGGGAACCCATGTCTTTTTCTTTCTCTTTGATTTTCTTTGTAGTTTAAGATTTTTGAGCTAATTGGTTGTGAGATATTGTAGGGATTTTGTTGATGCAGTGTAAAACATGTTGGAAAAATTGCACAGTCTCTGAAGTTTGCTAGTGTGGTCGCGGTACACATTGTGTGGACCGCACTGACATGTGCTAAATGATGTGCTCTCTGAAGTTACTCACCGCGGCCGCATTGCATTTAGTGTGGTCCGCGGTTGACCTACGCGACTGCGGTCTGCTTTTGTGCGGTCCGTAGAGGTCGACTTCTGAAACTTCATATAAACAAATCCTGCGCAGTTCGCGGTCGACTTTGTGCGGCCACGCTGGTAGGTGAGTATGGGGCCCACACCATTTTCTATAAATAGAGCCCAAGGGCCTCAGTTTACACTTTTCGAACTTTAAATCCTCAGAGCCCTAAAACTACTATTCATACTCTCACTGCTCAAAATTCTTGCTTGCATGGATTAATTGCATATAATCTTCAAAAATCTGGTAACATTTTATGCATTTTTGATTGATTAATTTCATATTTTTATTTTATTTGCTTGCCCAGTATCTTTTAGCTTCTTCTTTCTTCTCGTAACTTTTTCTTTGGGTTAGTATTTAATGCTTGGTTTGTGTTCTTGATATGCCTAATCAATGGGTAAACTGAGTAGGGACAAAGTAGGTGGAAAATTTGAATAAGTTTGCAAAAAAATTAAAACCCTAACTTAGTGCCCGTGAAATTGACTCAGCACAGACCGCGGTCGCCTTAGCGCGGTCCTCAGTGCCCTGACGCGATCCGCATTGCCTTTCTATGCGGACCGCGATGTTCATATGACTGCAAGCTGACTTGTTCCAGTGCGGTCGCATTGCACTTTTGCATGGTCCCCGCTGGCTTACCGCGGCCGCGACCCCATTTTGTGCGGTCCGTGGTGGGGAGATTCAAGGAGATGATATTCTGGGACTTTGCGTAGCGTGGACCGCGGTCTCCATTGCGCGGTCGGCGGTGCCTCCAACACGGCCACACTCCTATTTGTGCGGGTAGCGGTGCTATGTCTGCAACTAATCCTGCAACTTTTCATCTGCTTTCTGCAATTCTATTTCAATGTATGTGCTTAAACTAACAATGTTAGATGTATTTGCTTGCAGACAATTGTTAAACAAAGAGGCGGCAAAATATCACAGCAGCCCGGGAGAGGTGGTTCCTCCCGATGGGGCAAAGGCAAGAGAGTAGCAAAACTCACTCCCCAAATTCGAGAGAACATTAAAAAGACCCCAAAACTGATAAGAGCTGCAGATAAAGCTGCTTCCCATTCCCTGGGGAGTGAGTTTTTACCATCTAAGGACATCTCCTCAGACTCAGCCCCAACTCACATAACCAACCCCTTCCAACTAACTGATACCCCTCCAGCATTATCCACTATCAGGAGGCCGATAAATGTAGTTTCTGATTCATCTGACGAGTTAGCATCCGGTAGTGGGAATGACTCCACCTCCCCCACAGCTTCATTATCTAGGGAGAGTGCAAGCGGAGATAAAGGTGGTGAGCCTCAAGTCGGGGGAATTGCTCAAACTAGGAAAGCTGAAGTGTGGGAATATATATTTGTGAGCCAAGTGGCTTACCACAAATTTAGGGAGTGGTGGCCGATGAGGCACTTGATACTAGAGAGGATCTTCATTGGCAATGACCTCTTACCCCGTAACCCTAATGTGCAGACGAAGTTTAGAACTAGTGTAGGCTGGGAGTGTTTCATGGATAAGTGTATTGATGCAAATGAGCACATGGTGATGGAATTCTATTGTAATGTGGCCCACATCGTCAAGGGTACTAACGGGACCAAGGTTAGGAACAAAAAGGTGATGTTTGATGGGAAATCTCTGAATGAGTATTTGGGGTTCAGGGAAGAAGATGAGTCTCTCTATTTGGCCAAGTTAGAGATGGGTGAGGGAGTCCGTCCATGGTTAGCCCAGTACTTGGAAGTCCCAAGTACTGTTTCGGAGTGGTTGCAAGCCGGGACCAAAATATTCTGGAAGACCTTCAACTTTGAGGCTTGGGGGTGGTTGACTTTTGTGTGCAGTTGACTTGACCCCACTACCCATGATCAGACTATTCCTCTCCCCCGGGCTGTTCTTGTTGCATCTATCATGGCGGGATACCCTATCAACGTTGGCAATGTTATGTCCTGCGTCATTTCTACAGTAAGGCTTGAGCATGACCGAAATTATCCTTTTCCCAACACCCTCACTATATATTTCCGGGATCTAGAGGTGGAGAAGAAGAGATATGATGTCAAATCCAAACCTGTGGCTCCTTACTCTTGGTACAGTATGAAGGGCCCAGATAACCCCAAGGACAAGAGCTACAAGACACCTACCTCTGCCCCAGCTAGCCAGTCTGAGGAGCTAGTTGCGATAGGGCCTTCTACCGAGCCTTCCACCATGCCTGCTGCCACTACAGTTGATGACTTGCCTCCAGGACCCCCCTCTACTGCTGGTCCCCGTACTTCAGCTGATCCAGGGGTTCTATCTTCCCGGGCTCATCCTTTAATTGCCCATCAGTTGAGCCAGACACTGTCAAGTTTGAACAACTGGATGTCAGCTACGACATCCAAGTTGTCTGCATTGTCTTCCACCATTGAGGCCCGGTTAGCACCTCAGACAGCTCAGATTCCTCAGTCTATTGAGGACACATTGAAAAAGCTCCTAGAGAACCAAGAAAAGATTATGGAGACACAGATTGCTTTGTCTAAGGCGGTGGATTTACATGGCAAGGATCTGAAAGAGCTTTCCAAGGAGCACAAGAAAATGAGGAGATCACGGGCTTCCAAGGAGTCTGTGAAAGAGCTCAGTATAGATTTGGACAAGCTATTGGCAGACCAGATGCCTCTAGACTTGCTGTTTGGGGACCCAGCCCCAACAGCAACACCAGTAGCAGAGCCACAGCAGGAGCAGGCACCAAAGCTTCCAAGGAAGAAGAGGAAGTTCCCAGTACAGCTAATGCAGTTATTGAGTTGGCGAACCCACATGAGGTCTCCTCCAGTTTGCCACATGATGCACCTGACATCCAGCAGGTCCAGGAACAGGTCCCAGTCCCAGCAGTTGAGCAACAGGAGAACGGGAACCAGTCTGAGGTTCCCACACATATAGAGGACCCAGGGACCACTGATGATCCCATTCAGACGGACCAGGCTTAGGGAGCTCCTATATCCTTTCTTGTGATTTTTGATGCTTATTTGATATTTGGCATTGGGGAAAATGCTAGCTTTTATTCGTGGGGGTGCACCCTACTTTTATCCATGGATGATTGTATATATATATATATTGACGTAGTTTATTCTTTCTTTTGAATTTCTGATGGTCTGTATATAACTTTATGTTCTTACATCCAGTTACTTTTATCGTATTTTTTATCTTCTTTTTGGTATGTATATAAAGTTATATGATTGTATATATTCATTCCCCATTGTATATTCTAATACCCTATTGTAAATATTCATTCTATTTTCTATTTTCGTATTTTTTTTTTCATTTTTAGCTTTGTAGATAGGCTCGCAGCCTTTTGTTTTGTTTTTGGCACTTTCAATAAGCCCTTGGTTTTCTTAATGCCACGTTTCTTTCCAAGGGTGGAGTATTGTGTGAACCGGATGGCTCTTCCCGATAATGGATGGCGTGACAACTTTCTTAAGGTTTTGAGTCCATTTTTTATTTTTCTTTTGTTTTTTTACAGTAGTTTATAGTTAAGGGTACCTCAAGCATAACTTCATTTGGACCTAATACATTTGCCTTTGATCCCATGGTCAAAGAAAAGTGGTTGTGTTTAGGATGGTGAAAGTAGTAACCTTGAGACTTTTGTGTTGACCAAACAAACAACATATAGTCTTTCGGGACTATTGTGTGCTCAATCGTGTCTAAAGTTGTTGTGGTCCTCTAACTCTATGTCTTTAGCGAAACTTGAGTGTGTGTGGTGAGAAATCGAATCTTGAGTCCGAGTTCTAAGCCAATGGTCTACAACTTGCCCCGAATGTTTGTTGAGGCAAAATTTTGAGTGAAATTCGACTTGAAAAGTGATTATAGGCTCTCATTGATCCGAATGATTGTTTGAACAATTCCATAGCCTACTAGTTAGATAATACCTAGCTAACGCCTTTTGAGACTTAAACCTTCTTCTTTTAAGAACCAATGCTACAAGCCTATACCCGTTCTAAATTTTACCCTCTCTTGGCACCTACATCTTCCCTTGAGTAATGGCAAAGTCTAAGTTTTGGGGAGAGACAAGAAAGGAAACAAAAGGGGTAAAAGGTACAAAATCAAAAGAAAAGGAAGGCAATGAAAAAGAAAGAAAATAAAAAGACAAAAACAAAGCCCTATGTGAAAAAGAATAAAAAGGGATTCAAAGAAAAACAAAAGTGAAAAAGGTGTGGAAAAAGTAGAAAAAGGAGAAATGTTTTGAATTGCTTAAGAAAGAGTGACAAAGTGTCTCTCTAACCCCTTGGAAGAGGTGAAATGACTCAAAGAGTCAAGTGAATTGTGCCAATGAATCAAAAGAAGTGCTTAAGGGAAGATTAAAAACATATCCTACCCTTACTCAAACGCCTTCACATTAACTCCACAAAAGCCCTATGTGATCTTTAGTTGGATGACACTCGCATTAGTGGATACTTACATGATGGTCAAGCATATGGTACCTATAGCCGGACTTGTGACCTTTCCTTGAGAGAGACGAGTGAACTCTCATTAACCTCGGTTTGAGTGCTTATACTCAAAAAAGGTGAGGTTTGCTTAGGGAGAGTTGAGGACGTATGAGTTTGGGTTCCACAACGACCAAAGTAATCAAGAGAGTTCTTTGATGTAATGAGTCAATTCTTGATGCTCTTGTGTCACACTTGATCCATAGTTTTCAAGGTTTGAATGTTGTTAATGATCCATTCGTATTGAGGGCAATTGTTAGTCCTAATTGATGCTTGTTGAGGTTACTT
>MU770374.1:6159-35260 GCA_026770625.1 Nicotiana glauca | reverse complement strand
TGCAATGCACATGACGCTGTGGCGTACAGCCCGATCCATTTGGGCGCCTGGCGCTCACTGTGGGGGTTCAGACTCCGGAGGAGCTCCTACAGCCCAAGCGCAATATCAATATCACTCCTGCTGCGGCGTGTAGCCCGATCCATGCATAGTCATGAATGCTCATAAGCCCCTTGGGCAATAGTAACATAGCAGCTCTCAACTAAAAATGTCATTAAAATATCATTTAAGTTTGCAAATCTTAGAAAGATGGTTAGGTTTGCAAAATAATATTTTAAACCTTGGACTGAGATCAAAATGTGCACAGTTATGCAAAAACAGTGATGTATATCCCCGAAGGATTTAAATATTCGGCACGAAGTCCAAAACATGGAGTCAGCCCAAATCATGATAGCATCAAGTAGTTTTCAGTTAATCACACAGTAAAATCAACAACCGGGACGAACCAAGTCACAATCCCCAACAGTGCTCTACCCTACGCTCATACCTGGCGTGCAAGTCACCACAATACAGCGCTATGATGTGCAAGTCTGGGGTTTCAAACCCTCAGGACATCATTTACAAGTATTATCCACCTCGAACCGGCAAAAACTCTAGCCCACGACACCTTTGATCCTCAAACCGGCCTCCACGTGCGTCAAATCTAACCAAAATCATAAGCAATACATTATAATATGCTAATGGGACAACACCCAATCGAAAACAATCGAAATATGACAAAAATACCAAAACTAGCAAAACCCGAGCCCCAAGCCCGCTTCTCGAAAAATTACAAAATTTACATTTCCGGAATTATCGTCTCGCCACGAGTCCATACATATAAATTTTATCAAAATCGGAGTTCAAATGCCCCTTCAAATTCCAATTTTTACATTCTAAAACCAAGCCCTAGTTTCTTCAATTTCTACCCAAATATCAGAGATTTCAAGGATGAATCTTCAATAAAATCACGTATTTAACTCATAAAACTTACCTCCAATCGATTTCCAGTCGAAACCCCTCTTAATTCCTCGCCAAAAGCTCCCAAGCTTGCTCAAAATGGTGGAAAATGAACTCAAGTCGCGGATTAAATGCCAATTAAAAGCCCTTCTGACGCCCAGGTTTTTACCCTTCGCGAACGCGGTCAACACCCCCGCGTTCGCGATGAAAAAACTCCATTGACCAATAATTGCATCTACGCGAACGCGACTCCTTGCCCACAAAAGCGATGCTCTAGCCCTTCCTCTTACGCGAACGCGACACGCGTTCCGCGAACGCGAAGATTAAAGAATCCTGAACCTTAATTCCTTTTACGCGAACGAGTTCCCCCTTCACGCGAACGCGATGCATGGTCTGCTTACCTTACGCGATCGCGAAGCCTCTGATGCGAACGCGAAAGTCAAAAATCCTTGACTTCAAATTACTTCTACGCGTTCGCGTCTCATCAATGCGAACGCGAAGAACAAATGTTCTGCAACAAAATAACAGCAAAATCTGCAACTCTACAAGTCCAAAAAAGGTCCGGTTGAACACGCGAAATCACCCCGAGGCACTCGGGACCCCAACCAAAAACAACAACCTACTCCAAAACATCATTCGAACTTGTCTCAATCATCAAAACACGTCCATTAACACAAATATCATCAAATCTAGACGGATTCAAGCCTAAGTTTAACTAAAACTTCCGAATCACACATCCGATCAAAAACCCCACCAAACGACGTCCGAATGACCTAAAAATTTGCAGACATATCCAAAATCACCTAACGAAGCTACTGCAACTCTCGGAATTTCATTTCGACCCTCGGATCAAAATCTCACCTACCAACCGGAATTCGCCAAAATTCCAACTTCGCCAATTCAAGCCTATTTCTACACCGGACCTCCAAATTTGATTCCGATCGCACTCCTAAGTCAAAAATCATCCCCCGAAGCTAACGGAACCACCGGAATTCTCATCCGATCCCTCTAACCACATAGTCAGCTTCCAGTTGACTTTTCTAAAATAAGCTTTCTTCTAAGAGGCTATGTGCCTCATTTTCAACCAAAACCAGTTCAATTACACCCGATCGAATCTAATACTGATATTGAAACAAGAATCAACACAATAAGGGAAAAACGGGGCGGTAACTCACATGACGACGAGTCGGGTCGTCACATTCTCCCTAACTTAAACAAACGCTCGTCCTCGAGCGAACCCAGAGTTGTCCTAGAAGTTCACCAATAGCTGAATAACTTTACCATGCATATAAACCGAGGTGATCCCACATCACCCTATCTCATATAGGTCCGACAACACAATATAGCTGAAATTTTACAACCCATCTAGTCCATAAACCATAGAACTACATTTCACTTTCTAAAATCTTACACAAGATTAGAACCTCACATTTTTACTCAGAATAAGCCCGAACCAGCTGTAATAATCCATACCTGCAACCTCGGCTGCAATCATATGATATCGCATATAACTCAAACACATGCAACGATAACTTCCATTGACAACAGCTGCCCACGACAACCAAATATCGATAGAAAATCTCTTGTAGATAAAGTCTCATTTCAATACCATCATATACTGCCAATGACAACTGAAACACGCGATATACTGAACCCATCTCTCAGATCAACCATTCATGAATCCATTTCCCTCTTGACTGATACTACAACAGATTTCCGAGCCAAACCTCGATATTACCTTTCTAACAAGCTGAAATCAAATCTTTTCATACTTATTAATGACTCCAATGATCACTTCGACTCCAACCACCCCACTGGTGATATGACACCTCGATGCAGGCCTAAGCCACAACTTGCGTAATACATGCACCAATGAGAAGCAGTCAGAACATACTCAAATTATGACAATGACTCAAACGAAAGAGCCCCTACTTACCTTACGCGATCGCGAAGCCTCTGATGCGAACGCGAAAACCAAAAATCCTTGACCTCAAATTACTTCTACGCGTTCCCGTCTCATCAATGCGAACACGAAGAACAAATGTTCTGCAACAAAATAACAGCAAAATCTGCAACTCTACAAGTCCAAAAATGGTCCGGTTGAACATGCGAAATCACCCCGAGGCCCCTGGGACCCCAACCAAAAATATCAACCTACTCCAAAACATCATACGAACTTGTCCCAATCATCAAAACACATCCATTAACACAATTATCATCAAATCTCGACGGATTCAAGCCTAAGTTTAACTAAAACTTCCAAATCACACATCCGATCAAAAACCCGACCAAACGACGTTCGAATGACCTAAATNTTCCAACTTCGCCAATTCAAGCCTATTTCTACACCGGACCACCAAATTCGATTCCGATCGCACTCCTAAGTCACAAATCATCCCCCGAAGCTAACCGAACCACCGGAATTCACATCCAATCCCTCTAACCACATAGTCAACTTCGGTTGACTTTTCTAAAACAAGCATTCTTCTAAGAGGCTATCTGCCTCATTTTCAACCAAAACCATTCAATTACACCCGATCGAATCTAATAATGATATTGAAACATGAATCAATACAATAAAGGAAAAAATGGGACGGTAACTCACGTGACGACGGGTCGGGTCGTCACATCAACAGTGAACTATTAAGCACCCCATCCCAAAAAGGAAATCAATTATGTACATGCTCAATTTGGAATCTGCATTCCTTTTCCTAGATTATAAACCAATGATAGTCCAATAAACGCCAAATACTTGAAAGTGAAGAGTTCCTTTCGTATATTTCAGAATTTGCATTCCTTTTTATTGTTTATATAAGTAAAAACTATTACTAGTAGTACGAATACTATATACCAATATAACAGATTAAAAGTATACTTATACCAAAAAGTTTTATGAAAGTTATTCAATTTAACTCATTAAAATATTTTTTGGCATGGTATAAAAGTACTACAACTTTATAGATCCCTAAGTAATACAAAATTTAATTCTAAATTATCTGTGTTACCAAACACGTTCTTCTCTTCCCTACCATATTAAATGTTTGAGAAAGAGAAGATAAATAATTTGAAGAAAAAAAATGAAACATGATAAATGCTAATATTAGATTTAATTCTTTGTTATTGAGACACTAAATAAACTGGAAAAAAATTAAGAAGAAAAAGAAGACAAAAATCATTTGCAAAAAAATCTAAAATCTATATACCTACTCTGCAATATCCAAAATGGTGCAATAAAATGCTCTAAAACCTAACCAAGGTTCAAGCTCTAGTACAAACAAGCACAGAGAATATAGTACATGTTAAAGAAGGTAATTTTGACAATTTCATGTGATTTTACATCTTAAAAAATTGTCCAAAAGGGGGCATAAAAAGCTCTAATTCCTATCAAAGATACCAAATTCCAGTATAAAAAAGCACAGAGAATACAGTACATGTTAAATTCTTAGCTAAATCTGCACGATTTTATGTGATTTTAGGTCTACCCCTTTAGTTCGAAAAGTTAACTTTATCAACGCATAAATCAAAATAACAACATAAATTAACAAATATTGTCGAAAGGGTGGAATAAAATGCTCTAAAATCTTTAGGTCTCAGTAAACATCGAAAAAATATTTACTGAGAAATATAATTTGCAGTGATGATTCCCAGATTATTGTATCCTCTTGCTTATATACTAGACATACTTAATGGTCAATAAAATTGCTTTTTTTTCTTTTTTCCTCTTTTTAAAGGGAAAATCAGGAACTCAATAACCCAAAGGCTAAAAGAGTAACGACAAATCCAGTAGTCTTGAATATTATATCCATTACTGAACCTTGATGTCCATCGTGCAAAGGTAAAAAAGTAAATATTCATGGCTAAACCATTAATGGCCATCCATGGCCAAATTAAGTGTTAATAAGAACTTACTCATAAATCACAAAGAGGTGATAAGAAAAGGAGAAATAGAGATAGAAACTAACCTAGAAAATGGGTCTGTCACAAATCTGCCGTACGCCGCTTGTTGTTTTGTCGCTTGTCGCTTGCTGCCATCCACAGTTAGTCGCGCGGATGTTACAGAAAACAACTAAAGAAACCAAAAATTGTATAACCCTTTTTTTAACTTCTGATTCAATTGGGGAAAAACAAGCACGAGGAAGAAAGAAGAAACATAACTGATAGAAGAAAAAAAAATTTAACTCACTATTGATTAGGCGGATAATATAAGAGAGATGAATTTTTGCACCAACCGTGCTTTTGAGTTCTCTGCAACTTCTGAATTTTGATGAAGATTAACAGCGCGCCTCTTAGGGATTTTGATGGCCCGCTCTTTAGTTTTGCCTCTTAGGAATGAAATTTAGGGATTTTGTGAAACTATTTTGAAGGGATTAGGGGTGAAAGTTAATTTGGAGGGATTACCGTGAAATTTTGGAGCATTTTTTTCGTCAGTTTCGCGCGCTATCCTGCTGAAATCAATTATTAGAGACCAGATATTAACTTTTGTATAGACCAGAATAAGTCTTATAGTGTATTTAAAAAATAAATTTGGCTTTTAAAGACCAAAGAAAATTCACATCCCTATAAGTACACTTTTAAGGACCATATTTAAAACTTGTCGCTAAATGCTGGTCCTTAATAAGGCTTTTTTTTTTGTAGTGGTATTCGAATCAGTTTGCGCACATCTCGACTAATTTTACGGAGTACGTTCTGTCTCTTCTTAGTATAAATACCGAATAATTTTGTTCATCAAGGCATGAACAGGTTGGAAAAAATCACCTAATATTTTTGTATGCTTTCGCACATGAGATCAACTTACTTCCTTGATCTTTAGACTACACCCAGTTAGGTGCTAACATAAGAACTTGTATTATCACATTCAAAATATTTAAATATTGCATCGTACAAAGTAAATGCTCATAAATGGAAATCAGATAAAGAGAATTTAACAAAATAAAAAGATAGAGATGATTTAAAAAGCACACAAACAAGTGTACAATAAATCGACGATATGAAATGGCTAAGTAGAAATTTTATTATTTTGAATGAATGAAGCATAATCCTGATTCTAATGGCGGACAAATGCTGATCCAAATTTTATAAGGTATACCCTTTCTGTCAAATTTTATAAGGTAAGGGAAAGAAAGAAATGAACCACATATTTTCACACCGCAATTTGACGTTAAAATCTTGTGCATAATTTAAAGGGAAAAAATCACACCGCTTTAGATTTTTCATCCTTTTTCTAAGGATACAAAATTCTGGTAACAAAACTAATCTAAGTCCCATGTATCATCCTTACTTTTAGGCTTTTAGCACTAACTTGGTGTGAAAGCTACACCATGTATCACAATGCGATATTAAACCAATGTACTCTATGTTGGGTTTTTAAAGACTGTAAACTGGGAAATGGAAAAGGTATTTTTTGGATTGCACCTTCCAATTTTACCCTTTTATTTCGTATAAATTTAGTGTTTGGCCTCATTTTTTTTTACTCAAAAAACTCTGAAAACTTCTCCTTTCTCTTTTGCATTGTTCCATTATTTTTTAAATAAATATAAGTGTCAAGTGTGATTTGCTTTGTTATTTCAGTTCATCAGAGTTTTATAATTTATACTGCCATTATCACAAAATAATTTTTTCCGTTCTATACGAGATCTTAAAGCCATAATTGTAGCGAATTACATGTTCTTAATCGTTCGGGTTACGCTTGGAGCTATTTAAATTTTGCGGTAGTGAAACTTAGTAATTGCTATGTTTGTTTCAAATTGACCATCAATAAGCTTCTTATATGAGAATTCATTTTTCCAGAATTTGAATATAGAGGGCGACAGAACTAATTGAGACAGGAGTTTCAAGTTCAACACCAACAGACATTGCTCGTTAGCTAAATGCAATTTTTCGTTTGTCGAACCCCAACGAACAAGATTTAATAGCTCTTCTACTTTTACGCTTCTTCTTCTGCACGCAAAGCCAGCAACTTTTCTTCAAACTCTACTAACTGATAAATATCTATCACCAACACTAAGCAACCAGCAAAATACATTCAATGCGACAGATCTATCAGATGAAATCATCCATAACCCTACTGACGGTGACATGTTTATTCCAGTTACTTCGAGTGATAAGGCACGTCTATATGAACCTTGGAAATACTCTGTAATAATAAAGCTCATTGGCAGATGGATTACTCATCAGATATTAGGAATTAATTAAACTCCTAGCTCTATGGAAACGAACGGAAGACCTGCCTATCATCGATCTGGGTTTTGATTTCTTTCTCATCAAGTTTCAAAGAGAAGAAAATATGGTTAAGGCTCTCCATGGAGTCCCATGGTTCATACTAAACCACTTTTTAACCATACGAAAGTGGGAGCCAAAATTTAAAGCATCATCTATACAGCTCACATACTCAGCTATTTGGATTAGGCTTCCTGAATTACCGACAGAATTCTACGATTTGGAAATATTACATAGAGTTGGCTCGAAACTTGGACAATTATTAAAGATAGATACATGTACTTCAACTACTTCAAGAGGAAGGTATGCACGTATCTGCATAGAAGTGCATTTGGAAAAACCTTTAAAAACTCACCTGCATATAGGAAATCACATGCAAAACCTACTCTACGAAGAATCTCCTCTACACAAATTGTGGAAGGTTCGGACATGCAAGTACCAATTGTTCTGGAGTGGTCCAACCATCGAAGGAACAAACTATGAAGAGCCAAGCTTCAGCATCTAACATACTAGCTAATCCTAGCCAACTACATGAGAATGAATGGAAAACTGTCACTTTTGCAAAGAAAAATACCTACCCCTACAAAAACATCATCTTCACCAAAGGAAAGGCGGCTTCAGTGGGGATGCTACCATTAGAGCAAGCCTCACCAGGTAAGCTCTTTAACCTTACTACACCTCAACTGGGCCGGGTTAACTTACAAATACCACCATTGCTTCAAAAGCCCAGTATAGAGGACTGTGATGACCCGACCCGTCGTCTCATGAGTTACCACTTTGTTTTCCCCGTTTTGTGCTTTTTCATGTTTCATTATTAGTGTTTGGTGTGTTAGAGTTGATTTGGACTGATTTTGATAGAAAATGAGACACTTAGTCTCTTTAAGGAAGGCTTGTTTTGAAAAAGTCAACCGGACGTTGACTTATGAGTTATAGGGCTCAGATGTGATTTCTGGTGTTTTGGTTAGCTTCGGGAGATGATTTGTGACTTAGGAGCGTGATTGGAATTGATTTTTGAGGTCCGGTGTAGAATTAGGCTTGAATTGGCGAAGTTAGTATTTTGGCGAATTCCGGTTAATAGGTGATATTTTATTCTGAGGGTCGGAATGGAATTCTGAGAGTTGCTATAGTTTCGTTAGGTGATTTTGGATATGTGTGCAAAATTTCAGGTCATTCAGACGTCGTTTGGTTGGATTTTCGATTGAATGCGTGTTTCGAAAGTTTTTGAAAGAACTTAGGCTTGGATTTGATGTAATTTGGTGGTTTTAGTGTTAATCGTGGTGTTTTTATGATGGGAACAAGTTGAAATAATGTATTAGTATGTATTGGTATTTTTGGGTGAGGTCCGGGGGGCCTCGGGTTGAGTTCGGATGGTTAAACGAAGAGTTTTTGGATTTTTTGCAAGGAAATGAGCTGCTGGAATCTGGTATTTTCGCACCTGCAGAGCCGCAGAAGCGAAAACCTGGGAAGTTGCCTGTTTTCGCAGAAGCGGTTGGGAAGCCACATCTGCAAAGCCGCAGATACGAAATTTGCTTCGCACAAGCGGATCTTTGAATCTTGAGATTTTTCGCAGAAGCGGAAGGAGACCGCATAAGCGGAAGTCGCAGAAGCGACGTTTGGACCGCAAAAATGGATTCTGCTGGACAGAAGTACTTCATTCATCTTCGCGAAATTTTGAAAGGGTAACACATTTCACTTCGGACTTGGGGAGTTTTTTGGCGATTTTGAAGAGGGTTTCAAGGGCTTTGATCAGTTATGAATTCTTGGACTTAAAGTATGATTTTATGGTGTAAATACATGGACTAGAGTTGAAAACTCAAGGAATTAAGGTACAAAAATGGTGGTTTAGGGTTTGAATTCAAGAGAGTTAAGAATGGGGATTTGATGGGTCAATTGGACCGCGATCCTGGTAAATTTGATATGTATAGACTCGTGGCGAGACAAGGAATCCGGTGATGTAAATTTTATAATTTTTCGAGAAGTGGGCCCGGGGCTCGGATTTTGCTAGTTTCGAGATTTTGGCTATTTTTCGATTGTTTTCGATTGGGTATTGTTCTCTTAGCATATTGTGATGTATCCGCTCTATTTTTTGATAGATTCATCGCGCGTGGAGGCCGATTTGAGGGGCAAAGGCATCGCGAGCTAGAGATTTTTCCGGTTCGAGGTGAGTAATGCTTGTAAATGATATCCTGAGTGTTTGAAACCCCGAATTTGCACATCATAGTGCTGTATTAAGGTGACTTGCACGCCGGATATGAGCGTGGGGTAGAGCACCATTGGGAATTGTGACTTGGCCTGTCTCGGTTGTTGATTTTTACCGCGTATTTAACTAAAACTACTTGTTATCATCATAATTTAGGTTGATTGCCATGTTTGGCCTTCGTGCCAACTATGTGAATCCTTCGGGAATTGATAATACTATTTTAGCATAGCTTGAATATCATTTGGTTTCAGTCCAATGTTTTAAATATTGTTTTTGCAAACTCAGCCATATTCCTATGTTTTGAAAACTCAAAGGATATTTTAAATGATAATTCGGGCTGAGAACTACTATTTTATAAATGCCTAAGGGACATATGATGATTTTTGGACTGAGCATGGATCGGCCTGCGCGCCGCAGCAGTGATTTTGAAATAGTGGTAACAATGACACTGTATGATATGACTTGAAACAGTGGTAACAATGACATTGTATCATGTGACTTGAAACAGTAGTAACAATTACACTGTTTGACGTAAATTGGTCAGGTAAAAATGACTGACCGTTCAGGTAACAATGACTGACCAGGAAATAATTGATGCCAGGAGATGGCTTGATATTGCGCTTGGGCTGTAGGAGCCCTTCCGGAGTCTGTACACACCCCCAGTGAGCGCCGTCGACGATAAACACATGGTTGGCTCAGACTGCACGCCGCAGTGGGTACCTGAGTGTACCAGTCATATGCATTGCATTTCATTCATGCATTTGTTCATTATTTGTTGTTTGTGATATTTCTTGAGATATCTATCTGCGGTTACGGTATTACCTGATCACTCCTAAAGAGGATAACTTTCAGACAGTGATAACAATGACACTGTATTATGCGTTTGGTCAGGTAACAACGACTGACCAGGAATAACACCGTACGGTCAGGTAATAATGGATGACCATGAACGAGAATAAGGCCCCAGGGGCGAGGTTCTGTGTATAGCGGCACTAATTATTTGAGATTATTTTTGCAACTGTTGAAAAGATCGTTTTCAAAAGAGGTTTAAACTGAGCCAAGATATTTTCCAAAGATTTCACAGTTTCACTGATTTCTAAAGGAGTTTTCTATACAGCATGATGATCTGTTATACCTGTTTTCTTGCTGCTCAGTTATTATTTACTTTTATTACTCACTGAGTTGGAGTACTCACTTTAGTTCATGCACCTTGCGTGCAGATGCAGGTATTGGTTTACCCGATAGCGGGTTTGAGCTGGTTGAGGATTTGCTATCGTAGATGAGCAAGGTGACCGCCAGCGTTCGCGGCACCGAATTTTTTTTACCTTTGATTCCAGATTTTATTCTATGTATTATAGGCTTGTAGTTGACTTAAAAATCCTTCTAGATGCTCGTGACTTGTGACACCCCGATTTCGGGCTTAGCCGAGATGGGTTCCCTGTTTTATTACATTTATTCTGCAATATGATTTCGTTATCTATGATTCAAACTTATTCATGCTAAGTAACTGTTAAAAGAGGCGTTGTTGTTTTGTTGGCTGGCCTCATCTTCATGAGAGGCGCCATCACGACCGGGCATGGGAATTGGGTCATGAGAAGTTGGTATCAGAGACAAGGTTACTAGGTCTCACGAGTCATGAGCAGGTTTAGTAGAGTCTCGCGGATCGGTACGAAGACATCTGTATTTGTCCTCGAGAGGCTGCAGAACCTTTAGGAAACTTCACTTTCTTGGAATTCTTATCGTGTATATTTGATTCAGCTTGTAATTTAACTCTTGAAATTCCTTTCTGACGTCTGTATGCGCACATGAGCGCTCAGTATTATATGTGCCTTGATGGTTTGTGATTTCCCCAATCGAGGGGCGAGATGTGATCTTCGTGAGTATGTTGGGACATTCTGGAGGACTTGATGTCGGATCTTTTCCTATGGCTTGAGCACCGAGGTGCTGATTGTGTAAGCAAGTGTTTTGAACTTGTATGTTTGGTATTGTCACTATTAGCCGGAATGGCAGTTGGATATCCATGTGATGAGTATGTTGGTACTGCGAGATGTATCTATCTGATATTGGTAGTGACGAAGGAGTCTGCTGAATGATAGATGAGCTGGTAAGTGTTCGATTCCTATTGTGATCTGTTGTGTAGCCCCGAGTTATGGGCGCGTGTAGAATATTTTCGTGTCTCCTAGTTGGGAAGTGAAGTACATTACGTGTGGCGGTATGAGTTCAGACTCAGGAAGACTAAATGGCTGTGTTATGTGTATGATGGTGGAAGGTGTGCTGAAATACTAAACTGAGGCGAAGCAGGTGGGTTATCTCCTGTGGAGTGTTCTTAAGTGGTACGATTCTTATGTATATTGTTAGAAGATCTCATGTTTAATTGAAGAGTACATGTTGAAATTTGATAAATTCGGGTCGCTCAAGAGAGTGGACTCAACTGATGTGGGGATGAATGCGAGATTTGCAGAGGATTACAGTACTAGATGATCTGTATTTTCACAAACTTGTAACTGATTTGAGTTTAATCTCACTATGGTATTGTGGCATCATTAAAGTAAAAGTTATATGAGTTGGTGAGTATGTCTTGATGTATGGATTCGAGCCAAGTTGGGGAGGTTGCTGTTGGGTAGCTGATTTTACGGTTATGTGCTATGTTGGTCCCTTTTCGAGGTATGCTGGTGGATCAATTCTAGTTGTAGAAATTGAGCCGAGGATGGCGAGTGAAGAAAATTTTAACAAAGGTTATATGGTGCTTTGTAGATGTGTGGGAATAATAGTATGTCTTGAGTTGTTGATGATAAAGAATGCTCAGCGTATACAGAAGGATGATGTTTGTTTGTATTGGAATGAGATCATATCATGTGGTGTTAGAGTGCTAGTAAGGCATGAGTGGTTCTGTTCATTAAGTGAGGAAATTTGCAGCCTGAATAAGAGTGAATGACTTTCGATAATGATTCTAATGTGTTCAAGATCTTACGTATATCAATCAGGTTCCTCAAGGTTGTGTATGTGGTCAGAGACTGTGTATTCACCGGAGAATGTCGAGGCTTGTGGTATTTCTATGTTAATTATGGGATCCTATGTATCGGCATCTGGAAAGTAATGGCAACGAATTCAGGTTCGCAGGAATTTCTTCAATGTGAAGTATTCTGGAAGGTGGTATTTCTGTGAACAGCTGAGAGAGTATTCGATGGCCTATGGGTCTTAGATAGTGTGGTCTTATGTTTGAGTCTCGTGTGGTAGGCCTGGATTGAGGCATTGTGATACTACAGCGAGGGAGAAATATCAAGTTGATGATGAATCAGAAAGAAAATTAGATACATAGAATGGGTTGATAATAGACCGAATCGGTATGGTAAGGGTATGATTAATTCTTGGTATGTGTTCGAGGTAATGAGCTTTTACAGGCATTTGGCAGCATTGCTCTTGAGTTTTGATGGCTTGCTTAGCTTGGTTTAGATATAAGGATTCAGTCCTGGCAGTTTCGCTTGAGTGAATGGAATTAGGAGAGAGTCCTTGTTGGGTTTTACCGTGGTTTGGAGATGAATATATTTTCTATGGGTATGTGAAGCATGTAATATGTAATAATTTTTCTTCTAGATGATATTGATGGAAGATCTTGGCTAGATGAATTACAGTTCAGTTCTGAAAAAAAGTTCATAAAATTCTTAGGCAACGGGTTGCCTCAGGTAATCAAGGAAATGGTACTGCTGAATATGAGTGATTTGATGAGAGTATATGTCTCGGAAGAAGGGTAATGTGATTAGACTGATGATACTACGATAGTATTGCGGTACTTTCTGGCTAGATCGACTGCTGATAGAGTGTGTTTGATGGCACAACGGAGTTTTAGAATATCTTTCGTGGAATGACTGGGTACTTGAGGTGTAATATGTGTTTGTACTGTGGAATTCGGGTATTAGGTACATTGATTCGTGTGCTATATGGAGTTGGAGACTAGGAGTTCTCTGGTATAGACTGTGTAAAGGTTGTGGATTTTGGTATATATTTGATGCCGGGCACCGTATCGTACGGCTCCGGCAGGAGTTATAGTAGTGGGAGGAGCAGCTTCAGGCTTCTTAGTATTGAGTTCTTTGGCAGGCCATTGTGGCTACGTATTTAGCTTAAGTTAGCTTGGTGAGTCCCGAGATGTATTGTTGAGGATAGGTTGATTCGATCGTCCTTGAGCTTGTTAGTGATCTGGGGAGATCTATGAGTTGCTTTTTTTGTACTGTGAGACGTTATGATTAGTTGGATATAGACACATGTGGTGCGGTTCTATTGAGGATTCATAGAGAAAGTCGAGCGGGAAGGGTAATTGAGTGTTACTTGGTTATGATCTATCAGGTTGCGTGTCGTATGTTATTTGTTTCACCGTGGGTGTAATAAATTGCTTTGGTTTCGAACATCAAAAATTGTGTGTGGCTGTTGATTTTGAGCATAGCGGCTAGAGGTGCTTCATGTGTAACAGTGTGTGGATAGGATCGCGCATTGTAGCGAGGCTACGTGGGGTTATGACCCTTCGTGGTAGATTTAGGTATTCTATTTCTATGATGTGAGACAGGCTCTCAGCCTTGTGTTGTGATGGACTGATGACCTAGAGGTACAGCTCTTTCGTTTGAGTTATTTGTCATGATCTGAGTATGTTCAGGCAGTTTCTTATTGGTGCGTGTATTATGCAAGTTGTGGCTTAGGCCTGTATCGAGGTGTCACATCACCAGAGTGGTGTGTTGGATTCAAGGTGAACATTGGAGTCTTTGAAGAATACGAACATATTTGATTTCAGCTTGTTAGAAGGATAATATCGAGTTTCGGCCCGGAAATCTGTTGTGGTATTAGTCAAAGGGAAGTGGCTTCATTAATGGTTGATCCGAGACATGGTTATGGTTTATCGCGTGTTTCATTTGTCCTTGGAAGTATACGAAAGTGTTGGAATAGGACTTTAGCTAAATAAGAGGTTTTCTATCGGTATTTGGTTGTTGTGGGTAACTACTATGAATAGAAGTTGTCGTTTCGAGTGTGTGGATTATGTGGTATATAAGATGGTCTCACCTGAGGGTGCAGGTATGGGTTATTATAGCTAGTCCGAGTTTATTTTGAATATAGACGTGAGGATTCTGATGTTGTGTATGATTTCAGAAAGTGCAATGTGGTTCTACGGTTTATGGTCTTGATGGATTGTGAGATTTCAGCTATGATGTGTTATCAGACCTATATGAGATAGGGTGACGTGGTATCACCCAGGGTATATGCTTGGTAAGGTTATTCAACTGTTGGTTGGCTTCTAGGACAACTCTGGGTACGCTCGAGGACGAGATTTGGTTTAAGTTAGGGAGGATGTGACGACCCGACCCGTCGTCTCATGAGTTACCGCTCTGTTTTCCCCATTTTGTACTTCTTCATGTTTCATTATAAGTGTTTGGTGTGTTAGAGTTGATTTGGATTGGTTTTGGTATAAAATGAGACACTTAGTCTCTTTAAGGAAGGCTTGTTTTGAAAAAGTCAACCGGACGTTGACTTATGAGTTATAGGGATCGGATGTGATTTTCGGTGTTTCGGTTAGCTTCGGGGGATGATTTGTGACTCAGGAGCGTGATCGAAATTTATTTTGGAGGTCCGGTGTAGAATTAAGCTCGAATTGGCGAAGTTAGTATTTTGGCGAATTCCGGTTGATAGGTGAGATTTTGATCCAAGAGTTGGAATGGAATTCCAAGAGTTGATGTAGCTTCGTTAGGTGATACTGGATATGTGTGCAAAATTTCAGGTCATTCGGACGTCGTTTGGTCGGGTTTCGATCGAATGCGTGTTTCGGAAGTTTTAAAGAACTTATGCTTGGATTTGATGTAATTTGGTGGTTTTAGTGTCAATCGTGGTGTTTTTATGATGGGAACAAGTTGAAATAATGTATTAGGATGTATTGGTATTTTTGGGTGAGGTCCCGGGGGCCTCGGGGTGAGTTCGGATGGTTAAACGAAGAGTTTTTGGATTTTTTGCAAAGAAAAGAGCTGCTGGTATCCGGTATTTTCGCACCTGCGGTTATGGGACCGCAGGTGCGGTCTCGCAGGATCGATGGTGAATCCGCAGAAGTGAAAACCTGGGAAGTTGCCTATTTTCGCGGAAGCGGCTGAGAAGCCGCATCTGCGAAGTCCAGAAGCGGAATTTGCTTCGCTGAAGCGGATCTTTGAATCTTGGGATTTTCCGTAGAAGCGGAAGAAGACCGCATAGGAGGAAGTCGCAGAAGTGACATTTGAACCGCAAAAATGGATTTTGCTGGACAGAAGTACTTAATTTATCTTCGCGAAATTTTGAAATGGTAACACATTTCACTTCGGACTTGGGGAGTTTTTGGGCGATTTTGAAGAGGGTTTCAAGAGCTTTGATCAGGTATGAATTTTTGGACTTAAAGTATGATTTTATGGTGTAAATACATGGACTAGAGTTGAAAACTCAAGGAATTAAGGTACAAAAATGGTGGTTTAGGGTTTGAACTCAAGAGAGTTAAGAATGGGGATTTGAGGGGTCAATTGGACCCCAATTCTGGTAAATTTCATATGTATCGACTCGTGTCGAGACGAGGAATCCGGTGATGTGAGTTTTATAATTTTTTGAGAAGTGAGCCCGGGGCTCGGGTTTTGCTAGTTTCGAGATTTTGGCTATTTTTTGATTGTTTTCGATTGGGTATTGTTCCCTTAGCATATTGTGATGTATCCGCTCTATTTTTTGATAGATTCGTCGCGCGTGGAGGCCGATTTGAAGGTCAAAGGCATCGCGAGCTAGAGATTTCGCCGGTTTGAGGTGAGTAATGCTTGTAAATGTTATCCTGAAGGTTTGAAACCCCAGATTTGCACATCATAGTGCTGTATTGAGGTGACTTGCACGCCGGATATGAGCGTGTGGTAGAGCACTATTGGGGATTGTGACTTGGTCCGTCCCGGTTGTTGATTTTTACCGCGTATTTGACTGAAACTACTTGTTATCATCATAATTTGGGTTGATTGCCATGTTTGGGCTTTGTGCCAACTATGTGAATCCTTCGGGGATTGATATTACTGTTTTAGCATATCTTGAATATCATTTGGTTTCAGTCCAAGGTTTTAAATACTGTTTTTGCAAACTCAACCATATTCCTAAGTTTTGAAAACTCAAATGATATTTTAAATGATAATTCGAGCTGAGAACTACTGTTTTATAAATGCCCAAGGGACTTATGATGATTTCTGGACAGAGCATGGATCGGGCTGCACGCCGCAACCCTGATTTTGAAATAGTGGTGACAATGACACTGTATGATGTGACATAAAATAGTGGTAACAACAACATTGTATGATGTAAATTGGTCAGGTAATAATGACTGACCGGTCAGGTAACAATGACTGACCGGGAATTAATTAATGCCACGAGATAGCTTGATATTGCGCTAGGGCTGTAGGAGCCCCTCCGGAGTCTGTACACACCCAGTGAGCGCCGTCGACGATAAACACATGGTTGGCTCGGACTGCATGCCGCACTGGGTACCTTAGTGTACTGGTCATATGCATTGTATTGCATTCATGCATTTGTTCATTATTTGTTGTTTGTGATATTTCTTGAGATATCTATCTCCGGTTATGGTATTATCTGATCACTCCTAAAGAGGATAATTTTCAAATAGAGGTAACAATGACACTGTATTATGCGTTTGGTCAGGTAACAACGACTGACCAGGAATAACATCGTGCGGTCAGGTAACAATGGCTGACCATGAACGAGAATAAGGCCCGAGGGCGAGGTTCTGTGTATAACGTCACTAATAGTTTGATATTATTTTTGCAACTGTTGAAAAGATCGTTTTAAAAAGAGGTTTAAACTGAGCCAAGATATTTTCCAAAGATTTCACAGTTTCACTGATTTCTAAAGGAGTTTTACACTGTTTCTATACATCATGATGATTTGTTATACGTGTTTTCTTGCCGCTCAGTTATCATTTACTTTTATTACTCACTGAGTTGGAGTACTCACTTTACTCCCTGCACCTCGCGTGCAGATACAGGTATTGGTTTATCCGGTAGCGGGTTTGAGCTGGTTGAGGATTTGCTATCGTAGTTGAGCAAGGTGACCGCCAGAGTTTGCGGCACCGGATTTTTTTCCTTTGATTCTAGATTTTATTCTATGTATTACAGGCTTGTAGTTGATTAAAAATCCTTCTAGATGCTCGTGACTTGTGACACCCCGATTTCGGGCAGAGCCGGGATGGGTTCCCTGTTTTATTACGTTTATTCCGCAATATGATTTCGTTATCTATTATTCAGACTTATTCATGCTAAGTAACTGTTAAAACAGGCACTGTTGTTCTTTTGGCTGGCCTCGTCTTCATGAGAGGCGCCATCATGACCGGGCGTGAGAATTGGGTCATGACAAGGATAGTAATAAATTTTATTCCCTCTCCGCTTTTGGTCCTACTTGTCATGACCCAAAATTCACAAAGGGTCGCGATGACGCCGGACACAGCTGTCAGGCAAGCCAACCCAAATTACTTGATGAACTTCTCATTTTAAACAATCTCGAAAACTAAGATTTTCCTTCAATTTTTCATAAATAAGAAGATAACCGCTTCAATTCAAATCAAATAATACAAAATATTTCAATACCATCCCAGAACCCGGTGTCACAAGTGTATGAGCATCTACTGATAAGGAAATAAGATACAACATTCCTCTAGAATACAGTCGACAGGAAGTAAATACAGTATATTGGAAGGGACTATACTAGCTGCGAGCCGCCTCGAATAATGCCACTCACCTAGTCCTAGAATCATCCGCTGCTACGCCCAGTAGGTCGCTAGGGTTACATATACCTATGCAACAAAAATGCACAAAAGTGTAGTATGAGTACAAAAACAACGTGAACTCAGCAAGTATCCCTTCTAATCTCGAAGAAGTAGAGATGCGAGGTCGACTTTAACACTTTCTAGTGGTCAATCAATAATATAATAAAATATGAGGAAATCCTAGATTTATAAAGCAGTTCTAACTTACAAGGCTGGAAAACAGGTAAACACCTTTAAAAAATAATAAAGGATTTTTAAGATTTACTTTTCATTATCTTTATCAATTTATATTAGGTCATAAAAAGGCAATATCAACATTTAAAATTCTTAGGAAAGCAATGTAGCATGCACAAATCATGCCAAGGTCAACGGCCCGCTCTAACAGCAACGTAAATTGTGTACTGCCGAGGGTTGAACGGCTCGAACCATAGATGCGTCTATTACCCTACTCGTGAACTATCCTACGACGCGGTCAACATAAAATAAACAAATACCCTTCTCGCAAATCATAAGTGCGACACAGGTACACATCGAAATACATAATCAAATAGCCAATTAGGAATTTATCGGGGAATATTTATCCAAATAAAATCCAATTCTCTTTTGACCAATTAAAGAAAATGAAGTTTAATCCTTTTAGAAATTCATTTACTAATTCAATGTGATTTAAGCAGCACAAGCTGTCAATAAGATTGCAACTATTCCAAGTATAGCATGCCTTTGTGTCCTATACTACCCGGACAATAGCATAATAGTTGCTACGCACGGACTCTCGTCACCTCGTGCGTACGTAGCCTCCACAAATAGGAGCACATATCCAATTAACTCACCTATGGGGACAATTCCCTCTTACAAGGTTAGAAAGGAGACTCACCTCGCTCCGAAGGTCCATAACTGGCATTCCATGCCCTTGTGAAGACTCGACTAGATGCACAATGCTCCAAAATTAGCCAATAGTTATGTAAACACATTGCTAAGGTACTCATTATAATCCAATTTATAACAATTCCTAACCCCGATCGAAAAGTTGACAAAAATGCCTTCAAGCCCACGTGCCTGGAATCCGAAATTTCTCGAAGATAAACTTTACCCAAGAACTCACGAACTTGAATATATAATTATCTCTTAAGTCCATACCCAAAATCGTGGTCAAAATCCAAGAATACTAGTTTTCTAGTCTTCCCTCAAACCCCAAGTTTTCTACAAATTCCTCGCCTAAATCCATTATAAACTTTGTATTTAACTCAAAACTTGCATAAATTACTTACTTCATGACGAGTGATGAAAATGGCACCTCAAAGCTGCTGCCAATCGGCTCCAATGGAAGAAAATGGGATTGAAAAGAACCCAACCCCGGATCTTAAAAGACCTCACTGCCTCAGTAATTTCCGCACCTACGGTCGCTTGACCGCTTCTACGGTTCCGCAGTTGCGGTTAAAATAATACTTCTGTGGTCCTCCTTAGGCCGGCCTTTTCCACTTCTGTGTTCCTCCTTCCGCATGTGCGGTTCCTCTTCTGTGGAACCTTGACCGCATCTGCGGTCCACAAGCCCCTGACCAAAATCCGCTTCTGCGCTCCTCCTTCCGTAGGTGTGGTCCCGCTTCTGCGGATATATGACCGCATATGCGGTCCCAGCTCCCTTCACCTGCAAGTACTTCTGCGGTTCCCTTCCTCGCTTCTGCGGGGCCGCTTCTGCGGTTAACCTACCGCAGAAGCGGTTATACCACCAACCAGACCCTTCAGCTATCCAAAATTCCACCCGAGGCCCCCGGGACCTCAACCAATCCCAAAACACATAATAGACTTGCTCGAGGCCTCAAATCATATGAAACGACACTAAAATCATGAATCGGCCTCCAATCCAAACTTAATGAACTTTTGAATTTCAAACTTATATTTTCGATGTTTAAACCTACCAAATCATGTCCGATTGACTTCAAATTTTTCACACATGCCATATTCGATATTATGGACCTACTCCAACTTTCGGAATCGGATTCCGCCCCAAGTATCAAAAAGTCCACTTCCGCTCAAACTTCTCAAAAACCTTCAAATTTCTATCTTTAGCCAAATGGCTCCAAAATGACCTACGGACCTCTGAATTCACTTCCGATCGCGCTCCCAACTCCAGAATCAGCATATGGTGCTACTCCCAGAATTGGAATCCCAAACAGATATCGATATCACTGAAATGCACTTCAACCCAAACTTACAAAATTTCTTCCAAAATGCTTATTTCCACAATAGGCGCCAAAACATTCCCGGGTCATTCAAAACTGGATCTGAGCATACACCCAAGTCCAAAATCATCATACGAACCTGCTAGAACCTTCAGATCCCGATTCTAAGGTCGTTTACTTAAAATTCCAATCCTAGTTAATTCTTTCAACTTTAATCTTCCGGAATGAGAATTCTCTTTCCAAATCAACTCTGAACTTCCCGAAAGTTAATTCCGACCACGTGTACAAGTCATAATACCTGAAATGAAGTTGTTCGTGGCCTCAGACTGCTGAAGGATATGCTTGAGCTCAAAACGACCGGTCGGATCGTTACATTCTCTCCCACTTAAACATACATTCATTTTCGAACGTGCTAAGAACTATACTGAAGTAGTCCGAAATCACTGCTTAACTTCTCATGCACCTTCCCGTGCTACCACAACTCAGTTGAGCACATCAGCTCGATCAATTCTGAAGATTTTCCCATTTATTCAAGCAAATAAGCCTTAGAGCCCAATTCCAACATCTGGAATCCTATGCCCAACCTGTTTCCAACATAAGATCACCATATAAACCACTACGCGTTGTACCCAAACATGGCTGCATAACTTTGTTGAATTCACACCTAGCATCACTTTACTCACCGGACCGCAATAATATTTTCTGATCAACTTAGTCAAAATTTCACGAATCTGATGCTCCCATTGCACTCCATGACATACATAGGTCTTACTTTAACTCTTACAATGCCGCCACAGCGGAAGAGATATGCAGAAATTCATAATCAACTGCCGAGTCAACCAATCATTGAGTCTATACTTCTGACAAGAAACATTACCTCATTCTGAACCAAATAATGATCTTTGCTCCTTAATATATTTCACGTAATCAGATTGAACTGATCCTAAATCCAACAATCTCGTCTCACTTAGTACGAACTGCTCAGGAAACAAGCCACCCCGACATGACCAAAAGTCTCATATGATGCCACAATGTGCCAATAGGCTACCAATTAGAATAGGATACAAAAAGGAAAATGAACTCTGAAAAGAATTTCAATTACCCCGCTCACGAATCATACATGTGACGCGGGCGCACAACTAATATGATCTTCCTTCAAAAAAATAGGAAACAGAACACAATAAACAGATATGGGGAGCTGTACTGACCATGACACTGATGCGGTGCGCAACCCGATCCGAGCAATCATAACCATGGTGGCGTGCCACTCGATCCACACATGGAACTCACATACGGAGATGTACATCAAGCTAAATTTCTCATTACAACAAAATATTGAATATCAGTCATAAACACACTAAGTGTATAATACCATTCCCTGGGGAGACATATAACACTATAATCCACAAACTCGAGCACAACTGATGTGCGATATATGATCTGAATTTCAAGAGCCATCCTGCTCATATAACCTCATCTCTATGCGGAACCTAAACACATAAGAAATTCACCAAGCCGTCTCACAAATCACATGACGCAATACATCACTACATGAAATAGCTGACAATGAAATAACACCCCGACTCCCTTCCACAAGGAGCGTATTGTTGAGATGAACACATCTGGCCTGATATAAGCCCATGCTCACATTTAAATCAATCCACTAATCTCAAACCGATTTCTAATTGCACCAACTAGTCTAATAACCTTTGAAAGGTCCGTAATAACTCCCCTTTTCACATAATACATAAGAACAACCCCATAACCGAAGCGAAACTCCCCAGTCCATAACCCAATAAATAGAGTGTCCTCCAGGCATAAATTCTCAAATTAATGATATTACCACAATCCTCATACTTGGTTTAAATCTTAAATCAATCGAGTGACTACATGCCACACTTATACAATCTTCTTGTGGGACACGCTCCCATAACCTTTCGAAACATATAACAGGTCTGTATATCCAAACCACCGGCCGTACTAACACTGAAAAGCGATCAAGAATCCTTAACCAAGATGCAAAGCCTTTCTCACAGAACACCGATCTCAGGCGACGCTGCAGACAGTACCAACTTGCCTTGAACATAGAAACTCCCTTCCTGCTCATCCGAGCTCGTGACATCCTTACCAACACTGAACTGCAACCTTGATCCTCACTTCAAATTCCATACCACTCACTGCACCCAACGTGCCAATATATGATAGGACATGATTTTTCATCATAACTCCGGAACCACTAATAGGTTAACACTTCATCACATAATGCTTTTCACTGGACTCACTTCAGGAGAACCATATCAACACATAGGTACATTCTCATAACCGAAGAATATGCGAATCTCCAAGTAGGGATCTAAGCCACCCTAGCCCTTCCAAGATCCACCTACATATAACAGGTAATAATAGTAGAATGCTTCTGAATTACATCAATTACGGCAGCCGACAAACCTAACGTGTACTGCCACAAATCATATGCATAACTTGATCATGCTGAAGGAACCGATCTCTACCACAAATATGGCAACTCAATTGTAGTTAACCAATATATCATCCTTCGATTTACCCTGATTGCCTTAGTAATAACAATAACTCATTTCAATACATAACACACTCCATCCGCTCTAACCCCGAGTGACCTTGAACCACGAGACCATGCTATCTCGAATCCCATGAACCATTTCATACCTCCCTTGTGCGCACATTCACACCCTCAATCGATGTGCCCATTCTGCTAATCCTTTTACGAATCCGAAGTCCTTTCTCATTCTCCTCTCAAGTGCTACACTGCAAGTCAAAACATCATAGAACATTCTGGGCCTCCACTCATAAGCTGCTGCAAAAGCTTGATTCCTAAATGTACTTATAGGCTCAAAATCATTAGGCACCATACTTTACCTCTTTTTGAATATATTAACACAGTTGCTGAGAACCACCCGCTCCTATTTGGTCCCGAATATAATCAACTCCATAAATTTTCTATCACGTGAATACCCTATTGGTAAAGCACTTGGCAGAATCACTTCCCTTGGATCCCACATCTTTACAAAGCACAATCCTGAATCCTTCCCCAAGTTTGAACATGAGCCAATAAGGCCAACTATAGCACCCTTGAACAATTCCTTTGCTAAAATTACCACTTATGTTCTCTTCCCATAGCCGAAATAACCTATAAATATGCTAACAACCAGAAAACCTCGCAAGTGGTTAACCATGCAACCCAATCATAGGCGATGAGACTCTCCTACTTAGTTTGACGCCACTATTACATAACTCTGGAACTCACCGAGATTCCTTATCTCTTATTGATATAACCTTGCGCAATCAACCACCTAAATTCTCGGATTCTTTCTATAAAAACCCTCTTTTTATACTCTGAATCATCAACCACATTCACACGATCGATCTCTTTGCTGTATAACACACAAAATTCTTCGCAGAAGCTTCGCCAACTATGCGATCGCTTGTCGACGCCCCTATTTTTCCTCGAAAAATTGGGTTCACGACATTCGGAAAGACAACTCTTTTTCCATTTGGGAATTGGGTTTTGGATTTTTGGAGAGTCGCCACCTAATGATTATAGTGCATTAGGATACTTTTAGAAGAACTAAAGATGTAGACCAGAGTTTTGGGTAAGGGCTTGAAATCATCTCGAGGGGAAGGTGTTAGACACCCCTCAAGATCCACTAGTGTGGTTCCCGGCCATGCTACAATTGTGACTTTAAATGCAAACCAACAAATAAATAAGCAAGTATTGCAAATAGGAAATAAGAAGCATAAAAAGGGTTTAAAGAAATGCTGAAATTCAGAAGGGGAGCAGTTTGGTTATAAAAGAAATATGCTAGTAAAGGGAAAGGGATCAAACAATTGGTGCAAGCAACCTGAAAATCGTGTGAGAAACAGAAGTGGAAAGTACTACAGCTTTTAAAATTTAAAAAAAAATTGTTAATCTAATAAATAGGGAGGGGGTCCTAGGTTTATACATTACATGGATCTTTCGCGCAACACTTGTACCCCATTGTACGCATAGTGTTATTGTGTAATCATCATCTCCATGTCTACCATTCCCACCCCGTTAAGGTGTTAAAGCGTGGAATGGTATTGTTTACTTATCGCATGCTACTACCCGTCCCAATCCTATCAGTCCCGGAGGCAAATGGACTACTAATCCTAAAGGGAAAAGGATTTGGGGATTTTAGAAGTTTCAAAGGATAAAATGCTAAGGCGTAAATCAAAACAAACAGTTGCAAAATAGAAGGGGATCAAACAAACATTCAGGGCTCAAATATGCCTCCATAAATCATCAAAATCACAGAGTTTAGCACGTCTTTCACTTACTGATTTTGGTCTTATTTAAATAAAGCCACAAGTGGACTGGTTCAATGCATATTTTTAGGCGAGAAGTCTATATTAGGCATACTCGAATGCAGTTGTTTGAAAGCTGATCTGATTGACTTAAGTGTTAATTAGAACTAGGTGTGACATATATCGACTTTGGAAACAGATTCGCAAACTTTAATAGGGGTTACTGATTTTAGCGAAAAAGAGCAAGTTACAGCTAGTATATCGCTATTTAAGTTCCAAACATCCAATAGGCATGCTTTCTATGTGAATAATGATCTGGACACCCTTTAGACATAAATAAAAAAATCCTATGAGCATGGTATCTATATGCAATTTTATTATTATTTACCTACAAATATTTTGCCTAATGTCGTTTGCAGAATGCAACATTTTGGTAGACCATGTTTTATATAAAATTGCGGAATAATTAGGAATTGACCTATAGGTAGGATATCTACACGTGTTTGCAGGAATAAAAAATTTACCTATGAGCATGATTTCTAAATGTGAGTTTTGCAAAAATTAGAATTAAAACCTATTGACATGATTTGTTGGTGGATATGCAGAGATGAGAGTTAAAACCTATAGGCATGATTTCTAGGCGGATAGGCATAAATGAAAATTGAACCTGTAGGCATAATTTCTAGGCGTTTGTAGGGATAAAGAAATTTTAAACCTATAGGCAGGATCTCTACCCTTGATGCAGAAAATAAATCCCATCCACCTCTTTACTAAGTTTCCCAGAATTTATACAAATTATTACAACAAAAAAAAAACAACTGATATGATAAATATACATCAGAAGTCCTCACCTACATACGAGAAGCCTAATCAAGACTTGAGGCCTAATAATATGAGATGGAACCACTTCCGAGATCCAGATTTCCAAGCCTTCTCATATCCAAGGTGTTTCAGAGATCCTAGGGATTTCAAGAACCCCAGGCAGTGCATACACCAAAGATATTCATAGAAATTGAGTTGTGCAGTGCGGAAGGGCCAGCTCTTATGTGTCAAAGTTCAGAGGGATCTCTAGGGTCCCAAGGAAAGGCACACACAAGAGGGGAAGAACTCAAATTCTAGGAGTTGAGTGTAGGTACAATAGAAAAGGGTAGGAGGACTAACCAGGCAGGTTGGTGGTCATGCCCAGTCACAATAAGACTGGCATACCCCTGGCTAGCCTATGATCAAACATTTAAAGAGTACAAACCTATTTGGAGGTCAAGCCATGGCCTGAACAGTAATGAGGAATATTTCCAGTCTAAGGCTGTTACTCAGCATACACACAATAGTGAATGAGGATGGGAAATTGACAAGCTTAGGACCCCAAAGGATCCAGTTCATAGCCATGGATAATGATTTCAGGCATTGCCATGTTTTCTGAACCATAACTTAAGCATACAAAGGGGATATGAGGGTTTGGGATTCATAAAGTATCAAATACATGATAAGCAACTAACAAGATGCATATGTAATTTAAACACTGAACTACAAAGGGAGAGGGGAAACATATTCCAGCATGCTAGAAGCAAATGTCAACTAAAAGAATTGGACAGAAGTAGGCATAAGTAAAACACATTGTTGTTGAGACATGTAAATTAGCTGGGACATACCAATAGAGAAGCAGAAAAGTGCAGAAGAAAGTAGAGTAAAAAAAGCCCACATCAGCAACACAAGTATCAGAAAGAGAGAGAGTTTTAAGTGAGAGTGATTTTGAACTCAGACTGCTTTCTGTGTTCGTGTGTGTTCAAGTAGAAGGGAGGAGAGTATTTATAGTTTCAAATCAGACAGGGAACAAGGTAAGAAAATAATCGTGTATCAATGAATCAATCAGTAGCAGAAAATCCTTTTAATCGAGGAATTCAAATTTGAACGGTAAAGGGCAAGAGTTATTTAAGGAAGGAGATCAAGTAAACATATCGTGCATAGCATACAAATAAGGGGTAAATACATAGGGGTTTGTTTTAATTAAGGAAAGAAAATTCTGAAATACACGGTTAAGTAAATAAGGTAGGGACAAAGTAAATCAATTAGTACATTATAAATCAAGGAATCGGGGATTCAAAATCACCAATGAACCAAGTCAGAAATAGGGGAATCGAAAGGTTAAAAAGAGTTTTCAAATAAAATAAAGAAAGAATCAATCATGCTTACACAAGGAAGTCTGAAGTCAGTCCAGAATTTATGGTTATTTTAGAGGGACGTTCAGCGTGTATAAAAAGTGCACAAACATTATGCATGAGAGGTTAATCCATGGTAAAGAGAAACAGTAACAAAACTACGCATCTAGTAGATAAAAACACATGATAGTCATATAGGTTGATTCAGTAATAGGGAGAAGGGGGAGTCAGAAGCATGCTAAAAGTCAAGCAAACGACCCTTCTAGAGGATATAGCTCAGTTCAAAGATTGCAATAAACCAAATCACATAAAGAACAGAAGTTTAAACAAGAAGGATCTTGAATCCAATCAAACAAGTTCAAGCAGACGAAACAATTTTTCAGAGACCCAAATAGGTCTGAAAGAATTAGGGCTTGGAGATCAAACCAATTTAGAGATGAGAACCAGAAAAAACACATAGCAGATAACCTCAGAAGAAACACTCAAAAACCTCAAAAGAAACCAAAATTCCTGATATTCAAGTTCTAGAATGTTATAAAAGGTCACAGTAGAAGGAAAGCACATAAAAACACAGTAGAAGTACAACATAAGAAATACGGCAAAGAATAACATAAGAAACATGATAGAACATGTTAAAAGAAATTAGAAAAGCTTTGAAATAATTTAACAAATCTTAAATCAGAAAGATAAAGGTTTTGAAAATAATGTTTTGAACAAAATCTCGAAAAAATGCTCGAAAGCTCAAGGAGAACACAGATCTACAACAGATCTAAAAGAATAAGATAAACCTCGAAAGTTCTAGGGTTTCAGAAGAGCCCTAGAAGCGAGAAGGCCTGGAAAAGTCACGTTCTAAGCTAGAGAACATCACAATCATGCTTAAAAGACCAAGGGCCACCAGAGCAAGGCCGGAGATGGCCGGGATCTTTGAATAAATGAAGGTCTGAATGAAGATCCTCGAGGTTTGGCCTCGATTCTTCAAGCAACCAGCATGCAGGAGCCATTGGAGGCATCTACGGGCCTTCAATGGCTTTGGAAGCCATGGATTCAGGCGGTTTTGGGTGGTAGCCGGAGGGAGTCGGCTAAGGTTAGGTTTAGGTATTGGTGAGAATCAGAGAGGAGAGGGAATTTGAGGGCGGCTAATAGAATGAAATGATTTAGGGTTCGGTGCGTAGGCGGATTTAAAAGGAAAGGGGAAATTGTGGCCGTTGATCAGATTGATCAACGGCCTGGATTCAAAGGGGTTTGGGTCAGGTAGTCTTAGATGGGTTAAAGGTTTGGTTAAATGGAATTGGGCTGGTCCAAATTTGGGTTTGAAATTGTCAATTAGGGGAACCAATTTTGGCTATAATTGAAATAAAATGAGGCCAGATTTTACATAGCCAGTTTTCTCTTTTAAATTTTAAAAAGTAGTAAAATGATTTTCTGAAACAAATTGAAAGCACTATATTAATTAATAATATATAATCATTAAATAAAAATACTGGAATAAATTTTATATTTATAAAATGCTGTTAATTCTTAAAATAGGCTAAAATTGCAATTACATGCAATTTAGTTTTTAAAATACCAAATAAATTTGTAAAACTATAAAAAAATCACCTTTGTCATATTTTGGTATAAATATGAGAAAAAAATAAGTTATTCACCAAAATGATAGTTTTGGAAATAATTACTGAATTCTGTGATATTAAAAATAGACAATAAATCGGTTTAAAAATCATTAAAAATTTAGAAAAGTACCAAAACTCTTGGGTGTGCTCATATATGCACATATGTGTTATTTTGAAGGTATTTTGGGTATAAAGAATACTTAGGAAAAAATTGGGTATCAACAGCTGCCCCTCTTTACCCGGGAAGGATGAAAGAGTTGTCGGGTTCTGCAAGAATAAGGGTTATATGATGGCCAATTTTGACCGAAAGCAGCGATTTGAAAAGAATTTGATCGATTTCTGGTTTCTGAGCTGCCTACATATCCCTGGTTTTACAGGAATCAGGCCGTATGTAATTCAGGAACCATTGACGGAACATGTCGATTGTAACGACCCGACCCGTCGTCTCAGGTATTTCCGCCCCGTTTTCCCCGTTTTATGCCTCTATATGTTTCATTACATGTGTTTGGTGAATTTGAAGTACTTCGGATAGAGTTTGGATGGAAATGAGATACTTAGTCTCTTTTAAGAAGACTTAAGTTGGAAAAGTCAATCGGATGTTGACTTATCAGTTAGAGGGCTCAGAATTGAATTCCGATGATTCGACTAGTTTCGGGTGATGATTTGTGACTTAGGAGTGTGATCGGAATTGAATTTGGAGG
>MU770370.1:22465-40643 GCA_026770625.1 Nicotiana glauca | reverse complement strand
GGCAAAAGAGTATTTACTTCTTTTGAGGGTGTAGTGGTCTTAGGAGTATTTTTACTCGTTACTACACAGTGTAAACTTCCTCGCTATAGTGATATCAGTTGGTCTTCTTGGTCGTGGTTTTTTCCCTTATTCAGAAGGGTTTCCACGTAAAATCTTGGTGTCATTATTGCTTCATTTCTATTCTTGCTGATTTAACCATAACTTAGTGTTCTGTGTTTATCACTAAGACCGTGAATACTATTTTTACGGGGTTTCACAACAAGTGGTATCAGAGCCAAGGTTCTGTCTGAGTATGCTCTGTGATTGCAGCACAGTCCGAACTTCCACATCAGAAAAGAATTGCTTTGGTTTCACAATAAATAGTATTTGTATTTGTGATAAACAATGGAAGCCAACACTAGTAGAATGGTTACTTTGAATGGCACAAATTATGCCATTTGGAAGGGCAAAATGGAAGATTTGCTATTCATCTATCTGTCTTCACCACTATAAAACCTGATAATAAATCAGATGAAGAGTGGAGTTTGTTACATAGGCAGGTTTGCGGCTTTATTAGACAGTAGGTTGACGATAATGTTTTAAACCATATTTCTGGGGAGACGTATGCTCGGACCCTATGGGAGCACCTTGAAAGTTTGTATGCTCGAAAAACTGGAAACAACAAGATATTTCTGATAAAGCAGATGTTGGGTTTAAAATACCACGATGGTTCCGCGATGACAGATCATCTGAATAATTTTCTGGGGATCATGAACCAGTTATCTGCTATGGGCATTAAATTTGATGAAGAAATTCAAGGCTTGTTTCTACTTGGTTCCCTACCAGATTCTTGGGAAATTCTTAGAACTTCATTATCAAATTCTGCTCTGAATGGTGTGATCTCTATGGATCTTGCCAAGAGCAGCCTCTTAAATGAAGAGATGAGAAGAAAATCTCAAGGTTCCTCCTCATCAGATGTCTTGGTGACTGACTCTAGGGGGAGAAGCAAGAATCGAGGTTCTCAAAATAGAGAACATAATAGAAGCAAATCCAGAAGCAGACTTAAAGATATTGAGTGCTATCATTGCGGGAAGAAAGGGCACACAAAGAAGTTCTGCCGGATTTTGAAAAAGGAGAATAGAGACAAGGAGGAACAAAAAGAAGATGGCAATCGTGTGGCCACCGTCACTACAGAAGATCTTGTTACTGTCCTTGATGCAGATCTGATAAATATTGCTTGTGATGAGTCAAGCTGGGTTGTGGACAGTGGTGCCGCATCTCATGTGACATCAAGGAAGGAATTTTTCTCATCCTATACTCAGGGTGACTTTGGAACTTTGAGTATGGGTAATGAGACGGTATCTAGGGTGGCTGGTGTTGGAAAGATTTGTTTGGAAACTAGTATTGGAACTAAACTAGTTTTAAACAATGTAAAGCATGCACCTGATGTTCGTTTGCACTTGATCTCTGTTGGTGTTTTGGATGATGAGGGATATGTCAGTACCAATGGTGCTGGAAAGTGGAAGCTCACTAAAGGTTCCATGATTGTGGCTCGTGGGGAAAAGCGTCGTGGTCTATACTGGACTACGGCCTCTACTTGTGTTGATATGGTGAATGCCGTTGAAAGCAATAACTCTTCAACGTTATGGCATAAGAGGCTTAGCCATATTAGCGAGAAAGGACTAAATGTTTTGGCCAAGAAGAAATTATTGTCAAATTTTGAAAGTGCAAAATTAGAAAAATGTGAGCACTGTTTGGCTGGAAAACAAAAAAGAGTTTCTTTCCAGTCTCATCCTCCTTCAAGAAAGACAGAGTTGCTTGAGTTGGTGCATTCGGATTTATGTGGTCCAATGAAGACAAGGACTTTGGGTGGTGCACTTTATTTTGCTACCTTTATTGATGATTGCTCAAGGAAACTTTGGGTCTACATCTTGAAGACTAAAGACCAAGTGTTGGGTGTCTTTAAGCAGTTTCAGGCTTCAGTTGAAAGAGAAACTGGAAAGAAGCTGAAGTGTATTCGTACTGATAACGGTGGTGAATATTGTGGACCGTTTGACGAATACTGCAAGCAGCAGGGTATCAGACACCAGAAGACTCCTCCAAAGACTCCTCAGCTTAATGGTTTAGCAGAAAGGATGAACAGGACCTTGATGGAAAGAGTCAGATGTTTGCTTTCTGAAGCAAAGTTGCCGAATTCCTTTTGGGGTGAGGCTTTGTTGACCGCTGCACATGTTATTAATCTATCTCCTGCGGTTGCTTTGCAAAGTGATGTTCCAAACAGAGTTTGGTATGGAAAAGATGTTTCCTATGAACACTTGAAAGTGTTTGGTTGCAAAGCTTTTGTACATGTGCCTAAAGATGAGAGGTCAAAATTAACTGCCAAGACAAGGCAGTGCATCTTCATTGGTTATGGCCTTGATGAGTTTGGTTACAGGCTATATGATCCAATTGAGAAGAAGGTCGTGAGAAGCCGTGATGTTATCTTCGTGGAGGATCAAACCATTGAAGATATTAATAAAGTGGAGAAACTAAAACCTTCAAGTTCTGAAGGTTTAGTTAATCTTGATCAAGTTCCTCATACAAATGCAGATGACGTTGGTGGGCTCAATGATGATGGTGATGCTCAGAACCATATTCCAGATCAGCATATTGATGGTGATGATGATAACAACGCTAATGTTGATGAGCTAGATGCTCCTACTCACGAAGCTGTGGAAGAGCTAGATATTCCAATCAGGAGGTCTTCTAGACCCCATACTCCTTCCTCCCGTTATTCACCCGCTGAGTATGTATTACTCACTGATGGGGGAGAACCTGAATATTATGTGGAGGCCATAGAAGATGAGCACAAGGATCGATGGATTGAAGCCATGCAAGATGAGATAAAATCTCTGCATGAGAACCATACTTATGAGTTGGTGAAATTGCCTAAAGGCATGAGAGCTTTGAAGAACAAGTGGGTGTTCAAAGTTAAAGCTGAAGAACACAGTTTGAAGCCCAGATACAAAGCTAGATTGGTTGTCAAGGGATTTAGTCAAAGGAAAGGTATTGACTTTGACGAAATATTTTCTCCTGTCGTGAAAATGTCCTCCATTCGGACAGTTCTTGGTTTGACTGCTAGTCTTGATTTGGAGATTGAGCAGATGGATGTGAAGACTGCCTTTCTTCACGGTGACTTAGAAGAGGAGATCTATATGGAACAACCTGAGGGCTTCAAGGTAAAAGGTAAAGAAAATCTTGTATGCAAACTTAAGAAGAGTCTATACGGATTGAAGCAAGCTCCCAGACAGTGGTATAAGAAGTTTGAGTCTGTTATGGGGGAGCAAGGCTACAAAAAGACTTCTTCAGATCACTGTGTGTTTGTACAAAGATTTTCTGATGATGACTTTATCATCCTCTTGCTATATGTGGATGATATGTTGATTGTGGGCAGAAATTCTTCCAAGATTGACGAGTTGAAGAAACAGTTGAATAAGTCTTTTGCAATGAAAGACTTGGGTCATGCTAAGCAGATTTTGGGCATGAGAATTACTCGTTCGAGAAACGAAAGGAAGCTTTACTTGTCACAAGAGAAGTACATAGAACGTGTACTGGGGCGCTTCAATATGAAAAGTGCGAAGTTGGTTCGCACACCCCTTCCTGGTCATCTAAAGTTGAGTAAGAAGATGTGTCCTTCAACAACGGAGGAAAAAGAGAGAATGGCCAAGATTCCTTATTCCTCTGCCGTCGGAAGTTTGATGTATGCAATGGTATGCACTCGACCAGATATTGCTCATGCAGTCGGTGTTATTAGCAGATTTCTCGAAAATCCAGGAAAAGAGCATTGGGAAGCTGTAAAGTGGATACTCAGGTATCTAAGAGGAAGCTCACATGAATGCTTATGTTTTGGAGGATCAAATCCAATTTTGAAGGGCTATACAGATTCGGATATGGCAGGTGACCTTGATAATAGAAAATCCACTACTGGATATTTGTTTACTTTTTCAGGGGGAGCTATATCATGGCAGTCGAAGTTGCAGAAGTGTGTCGCACTATCTACAACTAAAGCAGAGTATATTGCGGCTACTGAAGCTGGCAAAGAGATGATATGGCTCAAGAGATTTCTTCAAGAACTTGGATTACGACAGATGGAGTATGTGGTCTATTGCGACAGTCAGAGCACAATAGACCTAAGCAAAAACTCCATATATCATGCAAGAACAAAGCATATAGATGTAAGATATCATTAGATTCGTGAGCAGGTGGAAAATGAATCTTTACAGGTCAAAAAGATTCACACGAGTGAAAATCCTGCTGATATGCTAAGCAAAGTGGTACCAAGAGATAAGTTCGAGCTATGCAAAGAACTTGTCGACATGCACTCAGACTAGAAGACGTTGCTACCTTCTCTAGATGAATGAGACTAGAGGGGGAGATTGATATGGTATCCATCTCATTCAAATAGTTTGGTAGCCAATATTGTTGACTTGGTTTGTTTGGTAGCCAACCTTGTTGAATTGGACAAATATTGGTAGCCAATTTTTTTGACTTGGTTTGGTTTGGTAGCCAACCTTGTTGAAATTGTGTAAAGGGTGTGCAAATTATCAAATATTGTAGGCTTTAGAGAGCGAGGTTTTGGCTATAAAAGGAGAGTTTCAACTCTCATTTTGACACACCAACAAAGAGAGAAAAGAGAGAGCAAGTCCATAAACTATAAGAAAATAGTTTGTGAAGAAAAATAGAGTGTGAGAGATATTGTAGCGAGGTGAAAAAGGCAAAAGAGTGTTTACTTCTTTTGAGGGTGTAGTGGTCTTAGGAGTATTTTTACTTGTTACTACACAGTGTAAAATTTCTCGCTATAGTGATATTAGTTGCTCTTCTTGGCCATGGTTTTTTCCCTTATTCAGAAGGGTTTCCACGTAAAATCTTAGTGTCATTATTGCTGCATTTCTATTCTTGCTGATTTAACCATAACTTAATATTTTGCGTTTATCACTAATACCGTGAATATTATTTTTACGGGGTTTCCCAACACATTCTTGAGAAGATAAGAAAAGACTTACCAATTTAATGACCCGAGAAATTGAAACTAGTTTAATCCTGTATATTTAGCAAATTTTAAACAATGCCAATACATTAGGCACATTTACACCAATACATTTGACTGATTCTTTTCCTTTTCTTTTTCTTCAATTAACCGAGCAACCAAAAAAAGTTAGGGAAACTTAAAATAGAAATAACTAACACAATGCAAATATGTACTATGTACATATAGAGGACTCGAAAAAGCAGATGCGAAAAAAAAGTTTTTGCCTGTGAGCTTTAATTTTGAAATTTTGGTTGTTATTTGATGAAGGGAGTTGATTTCTTTAGTAGTTTAAAAACGAAAAGGATATTTTTATATTTAAAAAGGTAAAGAAAAATAAGGAAATCCAGAAGATGAAAATATATGAGGCTGAAAGCGTAAAATTGAAGCTCAAAAAATTTAAGTATCTAAGGCTGTAAAGCCTAAAACTGAAGCTCAAAAAATTGAAGTATCTAAGGCTGTAAAACAACTTAAGCGATAGAACTTTAAGAGTAAATGTTGAATGGGATTCGAACACGAGCATCTAGATACAAAATACAATACTTTACCAGTGGCACCAAATACATTTTCGCTAAATTGGGTGCCATCGATTGGTATATATAAGATTTCTTCTATATATACACAGAATTATATAAGTGTCGGCCGAGGTTTGCGAGTGGCGCGGCACCCCGTACTCCTTTAGTAGATCCGCCCCTGTCTAAAATGCACGTATAATGTGGACCGCAGTTTGGCTGACCCTTTTCTTCCCATTCAGGTTGGATTGACCCAGAAGTACAGTAAGAAGGAATGGGAACCATTGGAGAGTCGTCTGCAGACTGACTTTGAAAGGGGAACACGAACCTATTTCTGCTGTTCCGGATTCTTATCAAGCGTAGCGAATTCAAGGTTCTACCTTTGCATAGCCAAGTATTTTATCCGACAATAGTTTCAAAACATTATTTCCATTGCCAAAATGCTATTTCAAAAAGTTAAATCAGGGCTCCAAGTAATTCATGAATACATGAATATTTTTACACTATTAAATCACTTAAACGTACAGACACATTTAAGTCGCACGACAAATTTGGAAGAATATAAAGCTGCTTGCAAAATCTAGCACGTCCAACAAAATGCAATTCATACTATAATTACACAAAAGGGCCACAACTTTTTCTGTGGATCAAAAGGGGTCAAACTTTTTCTGTCGATCGACGAGACATTGTACGACTTTTCAATAATATATTCGGTGTAATCTCACGAGTAGGATATGGAGAGAGTAATGTATCTCTACCTTTGTGAAGATAGAGAAACTGTTTCCGATAGATTTTGACTCAAGGAAAGAATAATTAAGCTTGAGCGAAACCACTATCTAGTGCTCTCTCTAACCTGGCCTGAAATGGTGTAGAATGGTGGTTGTTGTTTTTATCCTGCAAATCACAAGTCAAACTCTAAGAAGTTAAGTTTCAATACCCACGCAAATATTACTGCAGTTTTAAAAGTTTCTTTTCTTTCTTAAAACTTTAGGCTGAAGCAAACTATGTCAACAATATAAAGAAGAGAAAGCGAGTTGAAAATGAAAGCAAAGTAAAAAATCGTAGGAAATGATAACACCATGTACCTCCGTTAGGAGCGCATATGTCTTGTTCGATGAAATGCCTTTGCGAGATGAAGCAGAATCTGAATTGGTAGCCTGCCCTGTATGTCTCAAATAACTCCCCACAGTCCCTATTATAATGGAGTTTTCATCTGGACTATGACTCTGTGTTCCTCTGGGAGAATATGAGTTAGCTACTGTCAACTCTCCTAAAATTGGTCTATCTTCAACTCGTACCCGAGACTTGGTCCTCTCTGAAGATGAATAATTGCCAACCAAATCACCAACATTGTTTTTGGAATTTGGTGTGTCCTCGTCTTGAGACTCAACTAACCAGCTCGAAAGGCTAGTATCTACTGTGATTTGATTCTCCTCCTGACGATTTGTTTGTTTTGTTGACTGCTTCAAATTAGGCTCTTGTTGTACACAATAAGTAGTATTAATTCTAAATTCCGGAAGATTCAGAATGTTGATATTCTCCTTCTCTTGAATTGGATTCAACACTGATAATTGACTCCGATCTTTAGCACAAAAATTGATGGATTGTGTACCAAGTTTCAATGGACTATTGACCTCCGTTTCTCCTATTTCGGGTGTGGGATTCCTTTTCCTAGAGTCTATGGAGAGCGAAAATAAAGACGACTCGGAAGACTGTTCTTGTTGAATCATTGCTGCATTTTCAGGAAATTCAACTTCATCGTCATTTATTTCGTTATTATTGTTGGCATCCTCGTCTTCAAGATCACTACAATCGTTTAAATCAATAGCTTCAAATTCGTCATCACTGTTTCTGCAGCAGTGATATCTATGACTTGGAGGAAAAGATATATAGCTTGACGCACTTGAATCTGAAAACGTGTTCCTTTCTTCTTCTTTTACGTTCGCTTTCTCCTTTTCCTTTTCCTTTTCCTTGTTGCAAATCTCGTCTAAGCAATTTGCAGATTCTTGGTTTGCTAAGCCCCTCTCATTGATGATTGATGATATATTTATATCATCAAATGTAACCTTCTTTCTGCTGCTTCTATTCAACTCTTCCTCTTCTTCCTCCTTATTCCTGTTTTTTTTTCAGAGAATGAAGAGTGACCAAAATTTTCGACACGGAATATGATATAAATGTGAAAAATCACTAAAATTTCAATAAATATTAGATATTGAATCCATAATTTCAAAAGTGTAATGGATTTAGTTTTTTAGCGGATTGAATCCATCAAATTAAAATTCTAGATCCGTCTCTGTAATTATTGTTAGCTTTAAAAACATGACACCTAAAGATTTCAGAAAAAAAAAATCTTACTTGGATTCTTGAATGAGGTTAATGAGGTTTGTAACATCCTCGAGCTGAGCTTCTTCTTTTGTAGCATTGATAATGGCTACAGATGCTTCACCATTTTCGTGTGTCCGAAGCAAATTCTTTAAACAAAAAAGAATAAAAGGAAGTATGAGAAGTCAATCAATAACTTCAAATTTAAAAAAAAAAAAACCGTGAAATCTCACAAGTGCAGTGTGAGGAGGGTAGCGAGGTTATTTTTGATACATCCTCGACTCAAGAAAAGATGAAAAAAAAGCAGTGACAACAAACAATTGTAGAGAGGCGGATCCAAGACTTACGGTTCAACTTTAAAGGTTTTTAACATTGAACGCATTATATTTTTTAAGTTATGGGTGCTTATCTACTAATTTTATAATTTTAATGAGCTTTTATATATAAATTTTTGCTCCGCGTCAAACGTTATGAGTTCAATTCGACCCGTCAGATAACACTACATCTTCCCCTGATCGTAGATTCTAAGAAAACCGAAGATAATAAGAAAAAAACAGATAGTAATGATACAGTAACCAGAATAATAAGTGGGAATGGGATACCAACCTGAAGAGTTTTAGGAGAGATGCTATTAATCTTGTTACTTCTAATACATGGCTTGATGATTTTCTTGTGCTTGCAATTACCAAAGCAAGCTCTAAAGCACCTCATTATCTTCAACTATAATGATTGGGATTTGTGATAGAAGAAAAAGATGGAGAATACTTTGGGACAGAACGGTCAAGGGTGCTTTTAAGTGGTTTGAATAAAGTTACCGTTGGCTTTGTCAGTAGCACTGATTTTGTGGTTATCTATAAGTGTGAAGTACTAAAAGCGTCTTTTCTTTAATTTAATTATACCACATGATTTATGTCCCCATTAAAATTAGAATCTTTAGTTTCGTTCGTTTAGGGATGTCCATGGTTCGGTTTGGATAAGAAACCAAATCAAGTAAGTCGGTTTTTCAAATATTAGAACCAAACCAAACTAATTAAGTTGGTTTTTCTCGATTCGGTTTATGTCGGTTTTTCGATTTTTTCGGTTATTTGTCGGTTTTTTTCTTAAATATAAGATATATACTACCAAACACATATTCCGGTGACCACATTTTCAATGTAACACTATCAAATCAATTGTCCTTTGAGAAATCTATTATTTACCAAGATATATTGATGATAATTGAATCAAATAATGATGAATAATTTAATTAAAAATATGTTATTTTTAACACGAAATGGATTCTTACACTAAACAAAAGAAAACTACCAATCAAACTAGAATGTAAAGGTAAAGAACTATATTAAAAGTGCAAACTATTAACATTTACCATAATTTTTCTGAAACTTTGTATACAATATGCATATATATAGGTGTAATAATAAATTTAAAATAGCTACTCCTATGGTCGGTTTGATTCGATTTTTTTCTGATTAAAACTAAAACCAAACCAAATTTTATCTGTTTTTAAAATTCAAAACCAAAACCAAACCAAACCACAAAGTATCGGTTTTTTTGGTCGGTTTGGTTTGGTTTTCGGTTTGGTTCGATTTTTCGGGTTTTTATGAACACCCCTACATTCATTTATGGTGTAGTTTGTGTAACTAACGGGTTACTCCTTCTGGTCCACAATAAGCGATCAATTTGCTTTTTTATTTTGGTCCAAAATAAGTGTCCATTTATATAATCAAGAAAAAATTTAATTTATTTTTTTTCAAAATTATCTTTATGTACGTATCCCTAAAAGGTCATTTACTCCTCACATTTAAGAAGAGAAGTAAGTACTACTATAACTATGGTGCAACGTTTAATGAAGGGTAGTTTAATCATACTAAATATTTCGTCTAGAAGTTAGTATTTCCTTAATGGGTGTACCAAAAGTAAATTGATCACTTATTATGGACCACAGGGAGTACTAATTTTTCCACTTCAATTTTAAGTGTGTAAATAGATCGTTCCTATTAACTTTGCACTCCAATTAAGAAATAATCGTTACATATTTTACCATTATACCTACAATAATGATAGTATTTCAAAAAGTCTTAAAAATAATTTGAGAAATGAGTCGTTAATGATAAGGATAAAACAGAAAAATAAATATTATTTGCTAAAATAGACAAGTAAAAGTGAAAATGTATTTTAGTGGACAAGTAAAAATAAAGGAGAGAGTAATTTTTATGCCAAAAGCTCCAGAGTTGAGTTGAGTTTTTTCAAAAAAAATGCTTTGTGGTCCAAATCTCTACGACTCATGGTTAAAGACGGATTCTGAATTTTAATTCTATGGATTTAGCTTTTAAGGTTTTTATCATTGAATTCATTTTATTTTTAAATTTACGGGTTTAATTTTAGAATTTTACTATTTATTGTAATTTTAGAGAATTTTTACCTATAAATTTATGCTCCACGTTGAAAGTTATGAGTTCAGTTGAACTCGATGTCAGAAAACTAGATCCGCCTCTGCTCATGGCGTGCGCTTACTTAGTGTATCAAAATCTTAAAAGACACTCTCGATCCTACTTATTTGTTAACTCTAAAAAGTATTACAAATCACAATAGTTACTTTGATTCAAAATATTTAGAAAGTGTTTGGAAAAAACGCAGTCGAAGAAAATTTTATTTGACTCTCCAAATAATAGAAAGTGGAACATAAGGAGTAGAATTTAATTGCAGATTTTAAGTCTCGAGAGAGTATTCTTTGATTCTTCGGCTAACGACACAAAGGTTTGATAGCTTGTTCTGTACGTTGATCTTGAATCTGAATTTGGATTTGATTGAGAATTTTATTTATCTATCATCGAAAATGTTTCCAATGTTTGGATGGTGAAAAACAATTGATAAGTCTTAGTAGAGGTGTACAAACGAAACCGACAAACCGCACCAACCCGATAATTCGAGTCAAATTGAGAAAACAAATCCGATCATGATTTGATTTGATTTGGTTTGGTGTTGAAAAAAAAAATCCGACTATAATTGGTTTGGTTTGGTTTTAATTAAAGAAAGTCAAACCGAAACCAAACCAACTCGACATTACATATATAGAAATTTGAGATATATTTAATATAAAAATATACTTATTGTGATGTAATTTATAAATATTTCTTAAAAAAATTCATAATTTTATCTTTTAAGGTATTATTTCAAGGTTGGACTTAGAGCTTTTGAATGTTCCAATAAGTTTTATAGTCATTAACATTAGTGAATTAAATAATGCTAACAAAAGCACAAACCAAAATCAAGTCAATACTAATGCTAACAAAAGACATTCAATTCAATACTACGAACGGGAATGTATTGAATATCTATTTTTTGTTTTGCATTAATTTAGATAAAAATGCATAACCTATTTTTTATTTTTTCTTTAGCATTTAGTCATGTAATTAATACTTTCTTATTAGTCTACATATTTTAGCATGATTAGGTTATGTCTATTCTATTATGACTTTTTAATTAGTAAATATTTATATTATATAATTTTATTGTCTTTGTTGTTGAATATTTTAGAATAATGCCATGATACATCTCATATTTTATATTATTTTTTTGAAAAATACTTTATATAGTTGTATCTTACTAGGATTAAAGAAATATTTTGAGCACAATTTATATGTTTTGTTCTACGAAGATTTTACTGAAAAAAATTCGAAAAAACCCGAATAACCCGAGAAAAACCGAGAGTGAAAAACCCGAGTTTTATTAGTTTGATTTGGTCTTTATATTTAATAATCTGACACAATTGATTTGGTTTGATAATTGTAAAATCCGAACCAACCCGACCTATGTACATCCTATGTCTCAGTATGTAGTTGTTTGTACTGAAAATTTTAAGTATCAAAGATCGATAATAATGTCCTAAGTATCTATTGATGCAATTAATACAAAACAACAGTTATGAATAATGTTTTTCATTCCAATGTCATTTCTCCATTCATTTCCCATTTTTGGCTGCTATTGATATTTGTATCCAACTCTGCTATTGATAGTTTGATATCAAACTATCTTATACGACCTCGTCTCATTTTATCAGATACATCGATGCCGTTTGTTATATTATTTCTAACATGTAGCCTCCCCACAACCAGTGGCGAAGCCACATGGTCATCAGAGTGGTCAGTTCGTCAAAAAATTACACTGTATATATAGGTAAAATATTACTTCATTCCAATTTATGTAAACTTATTTGACTGGCACAGAGTTTAAAAAAAAATGAAGACTTTCGGAATTTGTGATCCTAAACAAGTTAAAAAGGAGCCCAGAGTATTTGTGTGGTTATAAAAACTTTCTCATTAAGGGTAGAGTTGTAAGTTTATACTAAATTGTTTCCAAATTTAGAAAGGGTACATTCTTTTTTGAACGGACCAAAAAGGAAACAGGTGCACATAAACTGGAACGGAACAAGTAAGTTTTAGAGGTACACAATATATATTGAACACCCTTTGTCGGGAATTTTGTTTCACTTCTTTCAAATTTGAATACTTTTAGTAAAATTCCTAGCTTCGCCACTGCCCACGATCATTTCCAAATCTTGTCCAATCTGTATAAACCACACATAATTCTTAACATCCACATTTCCACAAGCATTGGATGTCTTGGAAATTGGCAGACTCGAATATGACATGAAGAATCGTACAAAGCCCATACAATGAATCAAACACGCTCCGCCTCAAATTGCATGCTCAAATTGTTAACAAAAATGAGACCCAACAACATAGACCTGTTGCTGAACAAGAGTCGTTATGAAACGAATCTATGGAAAATAAAAGAAAGCATAAGAAATCCAGATAGCATCAGTTGCATCTGTTACTCAGATAGCATAAGGAATCTCCGGACGGAAATCCTGGAGATGTAGTTCAGTTGCTCAAACCACGTAAAAACCATTCTCTTTTGATTCAATTTTCCATCTCGCATTAGACGTCTTTGTCTACTTGCTCCAATTTTCTGGTTATCCCTAATAATCAGAAGCAGACTAACAACTTCTCAAAGCAATAACAGCAAGAAAATAAAGAGAAGGAGCTGCTTTGAGCCTGTGACTCCCTCGACTGTTAGGACTAAACTAAAGCAAATCACAGACCCATCCTTCTCTATCCCTTATTGTCTAGTGGCAACAGTAATGGTTAGGAAAAATCATGAAATGCTTAACTGAAACAAATAATCCATGACTTTAGCATGATTTCTGAGAGAATTTCGTGTTAATTAACACTTCTTCAGTCCACATATTAAATTCTTCGCTTTCAAACTGTTTACTTCACATGCTAGTAACTAACAAAAACAACTTTCCTGAAAATTATTACTACTAATAAAAGAAAAACTACTTCTCACTCTAAATTGTGTTCTTTATGGTCGATACTATAAATCTGAAGTTTCACACCATGTCGAAAAGCAGACGACTCATAGTATTTTTTTTTTTTTTTTTTGCCTTCTGCTGAACAGAATCAGATTCCTACTCACATTACAGATTATGCTTAAAAAATTTAACTCTCTCGGTTATCATCTTACAAGTGGTTACCCTCTTCTTTTATGAAGAAGTCTGACCCTATATCATTTTCTAAATTCCTTAAAGTCTTATGCTAGTGTTTGAAAGGGGAAATCTTTTTTGTTGGCTGTAGATTCTTCAAGTACAGTTCTATACCATAAAGCCACAGTTTGCCCTCCAGATTCCTATTTCGGTATTTCCCTTGTGTTTTTCCAAGTGTCAACTTCAGAGTTTTCACCAAAGCATATGAAATATCATCAATATGAGAACTCTTCGTTCACATACTTGCTTTTAAAGGGAACCTAATTAGCGGCAAATTTTCCTCCTACTCTTCAAGGTCGGTCGAATTCTATATTGGTTTCTATTTTTTCTCTTTATTACTTTATTTTTTCATCAATAGGTTACATCAATTCCTATTTTTTCATTCTCACTATATAGAAAGGCTTCACAGACACTTCTGCCACTATACTTGGAAATTGTGAACAATTTACATTATCAGCTTAGAGGACAGGATAAAGAAAAATGGTACTATTACGCGATATAATAACCTGGCTATTACTGTCCAAAATCTATCCTAACCCCTCTCTCTCTCCAAAGCTCAACAGATCTAACCAGCTAATGCTATATTATTCACCTTCACACCAATTAGTAGCAGCAACTAGGGGTGTACAAACGAAACCGACAAACTGCACCAACCCGATAATCCAAGTCAAACCGAGAAAAAAAACTCGACCATGGTTTGATTTGATTTGGTTTGGTATTGGAAAAAAAAATTCGACCATAGTTGGTTTGGTTTGGTTTGGTTTTAACTAAAGAAAGTCAAACCGAAACCAAACCAACCCGACATTAAATATATATAAATTTGAGATATATTTAATATAAAAATATACTTATTGTGATGTAATTTATAAATATTACTTAAAAAATTCCATAATTTTATCTTTTAAGGTATTATTTCAAGGTTAGACTTAGAGCTTTTGAATGTTCCAATAATTTTTATAGTCATTAACATTAATGAATTAAATAATGCTAACAAAAGCACAAACCAAAATCAAGTCAATACTAATGCTAACAAAAGACATTCAATTCAATACTAGGAACGGGAATGTATTGAATATTTATTTTTTGTTTTGCAATAATTTAGATAAAAATGCATAACCTATTTTTTATTTTTTCTTTAGCGTTTAGTCATGTAATTAATACTCCCTTATTAGTCTACATATTTTAGCATGACGTAGTACTTTTAGGTTATGTTTATTCTATTATGACTTTTTAATTAGTAATATTTATATTACATAATTTTATTGTCCTTATTATTGAATATTTCAGGATAATGCCATGATACATCTCATACTTTATATAGTATTATTTTCTTGGAAAGTACTTTATATGGTTGTATCTTACTCGGATTAAAGAAGTATTTTGAGCACAATTTATATATTTTGTTCTACGAAGATTTTACTGGAAAAAAATCCAAAAAACCCGAATAACCCGAAAACCTGAGAAAACCCGAGAGCGAAAAACCCGAGTTTTATTGGTTTGGTTTGGTCTTTATATTTAATAATCCGACACAATTGGTTTGGTTTGATAATTATAAAATCCGAACCAACCCGACATATGTACACCCCTAGCAGCAGCAACAACAACAATAACATACCCAGTGTATACCCACAAGTGGGGTTTGGGGAGGGTAGTATGTATGCCGACCTTACCCCTACCTTGTGAAGGTAGAGAGGTTGTTCCTGGTAGACCCTCGGCTCAATAAAAGCAGAGTCACAGTAGTTTTGACCTAAGTTGCTCGGACTCTTCACTTTCGGTGCCACACCCTTATCGACATGACGTGGGTGTGGGTATGCAATCCATACCGGATTTGGTCAACTGTTTTTGGGTACTTTGACCAAAATTGACAGAGAAATTCGGGATAGATAAAATGATTTCTAAAAACAAAACAATAACTAAGGTGAAATTGAAGAAAATGGAATACCTTGTAAATAGAGATTTTTATGCCAGTCCTTTTCCTTTTGTCTCCTTCTCGAATTCTCCTCTTAATTAATATTTTCTCCTTCTCAGAATACCTTGTAAGTTATTCACATATCATCTTATAATTCAGACATATTTTTATAATCTATTTTTGGATCTTTTAATTATTTGTATCCAAATTCCCGCACCCGTAATCGCACCCGGATCCGTATCCCCAAATCCTAAAATCTGGATCATGAAGGATCCAACCTCTAGATCCGCACCCATATCAAACACCTGCACCCGAGTCCGAGCAACTTAGGTTATGACAAAGAACTACGGAAAGAAAAACAGTAACCAGAAAAAAAAAATTATAACCGAAACAGCAGAATGGCAGCATCCTAGTAAAATAAACTTGCACATTTATGCTCACCCCCATGAAGTCTAAAACCATTAGCTGCAGTTACTGTTACTCTGTTATGCAACATATTAAACCACCACCGACAGTAGCATCAGGTTCAAGCAGACCAAATCTTTGGTCTACTTCCATACCAATTGAGGCAAGATATCATAACTTACTCGTAGCTAACATACAAATCAGATACTCTATTAGATATGAGTATCTTCTTGCAGTTTAATGATGTATTGTCAATTTGTCACCAAATGGAAGTCCATTAATACCAGAGTGGATTATGAGTATTTCTGGGCTAGGTTTAGAAGAAACATGGGAGCACTAGGTAGGTTTTATAGCCAATATTATTCCACCATTTCTAAAGCTTCTTATTGTCATCGAAGGAAGTCTATGGTCCAACACTCCAACTATCTCATCACAGTCTTGGTGAACCTATTAAGCAAACATTGCACTAGATTCCAATTGAAAACTATATGGAAGATTACAAGGGGGGTGTAAATTGCTAGGCTTGACACCTCTGTGGTTGACACAATAACTATCCCCACCTTCCCATGTTTTTTGGCCATGAAGCTCATAGAAGACATTAAAAATGATGCTACTAAGTGGTAACAACGGGCATCTCAACTAATTAGCCTACAAGTTCGAATTATTCTCTACTCAACTACCTGATATTCAACTATTTTTACAACCGACAAACCATTGTTTCAGCTTTGAAACTAATTAATAATGGGCCCGTCCCTCTACCCTTCTCCACTTAAATACAAGACTTAGCCTACAGCAGAATTCGAGCTTGTGATGTGCCTAGCTGCCCACTGCACATCCTGTACCATACTACCTTTGCCATTGAACTAAAGCCCTAGGACCCTGATTTCTCATCATATCGCACATAGAATAGCATGAGAGTAAGCAAGGAATTCAAAAACAAAATGTCAAAGAAGTAAGCAAATGGACAGATAGATTACAAAGTAAATACAAAAGCATACATAATCCATTTTCAAAACTTCAATTAGAACATAAAATGCTTCCATACAAGTCATAAAATCCATCATCTTGAAACAAGCTAAAACTTCTCTGTCAACATATTGTATAAAACTGGTACAGACCTCTTACCTAATGATAGCAGCCAAATCACCCAGCCAAGTAAATACTACATTGCCGTGATCAATTCCAACTCGAAGGCCAGTAAGCATGAATACCATATCCGGTCTTCCAATTATCCAAATGAATCACCTTCTTCACAGCCCAAAACGAAACGAACAATGCAAAAAGCATCACTACCCTCTGCACAGTCCTACTCTTTAGTCTCACAAGAACATGAATCATAAAAGCCAATAACAAGCCAACAATCGAGTACAAGAACCCGACCGCGAATCCTTCAGCTCCCAACTGCATCCCTGACCCTTGATAAAAATAAACCAACTTCCCCGGATCCTCTCTATCCACCATAAACATCGGCATTTTCCTAATTATATTAAACATTGCACCCGAAACGCTGAAAAAGTAGATGAAAATTGATCCGGCCATCCACACGTGCTTATCGTGCAAAATGGTATCACCCGAAACAATCTTTTTCACCAAAAATGGACTTAAAACCAGCCCTAGAGCAACAATACCCATAATCTGTTTCTTCGAAATCATGGGTGGTCTATGAATGGGACCCACATCAATTTTTGCCTTAGCTTCAACAAATTCAGCCATTGATTCAGCTAACCTAGCTAAATCAGAACCATCCATTTGAATCGAATCTTTTTTAAGATCAATTGCTGAAGGTGGGATTAAACGTAAATGGGGTAATGAATTAACCCCGAATAAAGCGAACGAAGTTTGTGATTCTTGAAATTCGATAGTGAAAAAAAAGAGCTTGTCGTTTTCAGGGTTATTTGTGTAAAAAGAGGAGGATAAAAGGTTAAATTCATTTTTCAGAGTGGGGAGTGAGAGTTCGGGTTTTGAATGGAGTTGTTTAGCGTCGAAGAAGATGACGAAATTGAAGGGTCGTGGGATTTTAACGGTGAGTATTCGCCGGAGGAGTTGGTCGGAAAGGTGGATTACGCCGGTGGGAGATTGAGATCGGAGATCGGCTAGCTCCGAGTGAATGTCGCCGCCGTTGGAGGAGGAGGAAAAGGAGTGGTTGATGGGTACGAGGAGTACGAGGATGGCGATAAGGAAAAAGGATGTTGGGGTTGTAGAGATCGCCATTTGTAGGTGAGAAGATGGAGGAGTTAGATGCAGGTAAAAAGGGTTTCAGTGTAGTAAGCGGAAGACTTGGGAGAGGACTAGAGATCGGGTCGTGTCGGGTCTCTGTCTGACCTGGATGAAGTGTATTGTAAGAGAAGCCAATATATTGGTGACACGTGACAAGGGTAGGGTCCTGAAGTTGCATTGCTAATCCAGTACAGCTTGATGGAATTTTTTTTTTTTTTTTT